>CAUYLG010064276.1:0-31969 GCA_963573385.1 Cacajao melanocephalus | reverse complement strand
CCCCTCCTTTCCCCACCTTTCCCCAATTCCTACTCATCCTTCAGTTAAAGAAGTTGTCTTTTTTTTTGGCCAGGCACGAGGAATCACAAATCCTCAAAGGCAACAATCTCCAAGAGTCACATGAATGGCCACAGGGCCTAGGCAGTGCTCAGTAAACAGAGTCATAAAACTAGCCCAGAACAGGACTTAAGATAAAACACAATGTCTAGTAAGACCACACAGCCATCACCAAGCCATTGTGTCATGTCAGGGAGTCTAAAATAACTTCAACAGAATCATCCATTTTTAGTTCCTGCTTCCCCATAGCTCGACTGCCTCCAGGAAAGGGGGAAATGTGTCTGGGCTCAAGCTCACATTATGGCAGAGGCACAGTCAAAATGCCTCTACGCTGGAGCGATCCCCACATATATGTATACACAGACATTTCAGTCTGTGTGTGTATATGTGTGTATATGTGTGGAAATGTCTGTGTATACATATATACACATATACACACAAAGACTGAAATGTCAGTGTCACTGAATTTGTTTTAAGTAAACACCAAGGGAGTTATGATCAAGGAAAGAAGGTGCATCACAGAGGAGCTGGCGCTGGAGGCGGGCTTGGAGGAGGACAGGGACACCCTCAGATGTCAGATGAGAAGGCGGACAGGGCACTGCAGGGCAGTGAGAGGTTCATGCAGAGGCATGGAAGCTTAAAACCACCAGACTAGAAGAGGGAGATATGCCCAGAACAGAGAATGTGCAGGAGGGAAGGATGGAGAGTGGGGGGCCATGCCACGAGATGCTGGCTCTGCTGTGTGAAGCCATCAGATTCTGGAACAAAATGATACTTCGATCCAAGACTTAGAAAAAAGCATTACAATAAAACTGTAAAGATAGACAAGAAAAGAACCTGACAGCAGGAAGGTTAGGAGAGAAACGATTCCCCACCTAGAAAGGAGGTAGAGATAGAAGAAACAGAGGGAAAGAGACAAGCCAAGAGATATTCTGGGTTCAAGGCAGCTGCAGTGTGAGCCGCCGCTGTGCTCTGGCCTTCTTTTCATAGCTCCAGATCCTTGACCACCTGGTGCAAGTCCATGCCTGCCCCCATCACTCCACTCTGCCTGGCTCTCCGCTCCCATCCTTCTGCCCTGTCACTGTGCCCTGCTGTGCCAATCGGCAGTCCTGACTGGCCCAGGGTGTGCCCTGATGTGCCAACCGGTGGTCCTGACTGTGCCACAGCACTCGAGTCTTATCCCTGGACTGGGTCATAGCAGGCGGGAGTCCTCCAGTCCTCCTCTCTCCACTCCTTGCTCGGCTTCATGGGGCCACACCACCAACCCTCCTCTGGCCCTTCAGGGACATGGTACCCCTCGGTGGTCACCCCGTCTCTGGGGCCTCTTCTTTTCCAGCTCTGACTTACACTCCAAGGCTGAGTCCTAGACTCTCTTCTCCTCTCCTCTTTATTCACCTGATGTTTTGGTGGACTTGTAAAGCCACGTGGTTGCAAGTATCGCCCAAATAGGAAGGATTTGCTTGCACGATGTAACTTCCAGTCTGCCCTGAGACTTCACCCCTCCTCCTGAGCCACACTGCTCCCATTCTTCAAGGCGACTACCCCAGGGCACATGTGACCACACTGTCAACACCCCCACCCCAGGTCACCTACAGATTCCAGCAAACACCATGTGTGTGAACCTGTGGCCAACAAACCTGCTGTGTAGACAGACTGGTTCTGGGAGCTTGTCCTAACATTCAGTGGTGCCACAGTATTATGATATAATAGGAAATTTAGATTTTGGTCTTCATCCCCAGATCCCCAGCCAGAACTCCTAAACCCCTTATAATTTCCTAAGTGATCAGAGTGATAGGAATATCTTTTGTTAAAAATGATATTTGGTTTTCCTCCCCTGCTCCTGAAACAGCTCTGTAGCTCCAGAGCAATAAAGGTGAAAGGAGAGTCTCTGGTCATTCATGATAAGCCCCCTTCAACCACACGAGAGTTTAATCAGAGGAGTGGGGATGGACCAGCTGCCAGAGGAATAAACAAGTGATGAGAGTTGGCGCCTTCAGCCAATCCCCACCCCCCACCCCCCCAACCTCCAGGGAGAGAGAAGGGATGGAGATTAAGTGTAATCAATGGCGGATGATTTAATCGATCTCGCCTGTGTAATAAAGCCTCCAGAGAACCCTAAAGAAAGGGGCTCAGAGAGCTTCCAGCTTGGTGAACGCGTGGCGGTGCTGGGAGGCTGGGGTGCTGGAGGGGGCATGGAAACACCACCACCTCCCCCATCGCCTTGCCCTGTGCACCCTTCCGTCTGGCTGCTCTGGAGTTGTATCCTTTATAATAAACCAGTGACGCAGGGCACGGTGGCTCACGCCTGAAATCCCAGCACTTTGGGAGGCCGAGGCGGGCAGATCACCTGAGGTTGGAAGTTCAAGAACAGCCTGACCAACATGGAGAAACCCTGTCTCTACTAAAAATACAAAAAATTAGCTGGGCGTGGTGGCGGGTGCCTGTAATCCCACCTACTCGGGAGGCTGAGGCAGCAGAATCGCTTGAACCTGGGAGGCGGAGATTGCAGTGAGCCGAGATCAAACCATTGCACTTCAGCCTGGGCAACAAGAGCGAAACTCCATCTCAAAAATAAATAATAAACCAGTGATGATCAGGGAACTGTTTGCCCGAGTTCTGTGATCCGATCCACAAGGGAATGAACCCAAGGAGTGAGTCATGGGACCCCCCGATTTATAGCCAGTCAGACAGAAGCACAGGAGGCCCAGACTCGTGACTGGCATCTGAAGTGAGGGACAGCTTGTGGGGCGAAGCCCTTACCCTGTGGAATCGGACGCTGACTCCAGGTAGACGTGTCAGAATTGAATTGAATTGTAGGCACCCAGGTGGTGTGCTCCGAGAGCTAGAGAACTGCTTGGTGTGGAAGAGACACACACACATTTAGTGTCAGAAGTGTGCATGAGAGCAGAGGAAATTGTATGGCTTGTTTGTTCTCTTATAAACTACATTCTTAAGGCCAAGGACAAAGCCTTGGTCTTTCAAGTTAAAAAAAAAACCAAAATACACTTTTTGTAAATCTAACCACAACCCCCATGAAATAAGCAAAAGTGAGATCACTACATCCACTTGCAAATGAGGCTCAAAAGTGGTCAAATGCCCTGCAGGCAGGGGCCGGTAAGAACTGCTGATTTAATTCTAACTTAGAACAGGCCAGAGAACCAAAAGCCACGAATGATGCCTACAAAGAAAAGAATGCACGAAGCCCTTGCAGGTTTGTTTTACTATTTTAAATGAAGCTCTCAGTACTGATACACCTCCTCTCTCAACTGAGGAAACAAGCCCAGCCCTTAGTAAACATACTCAGAGAGGAACACACATCTGCCTTCCTTTCACCCAGGGGTAAACACAAGTGCCCAGCTCCCCCTTGATCTGCCCTGCTAATACATGTCACAAACATATATAAATATCAAAACACACATTTTTCTTTTTTTTTTTTTGAGACAGAGTCTCGCTCTGTCGCCCAGGCTAGAGTACAGTGGCACGATATCAGCTCACTGCAACCTCCACCTCCCGCATTCAACTGATTCTCCTGCCTCAGCCTCCCAAGTAGCTGGAACCACAAGCATGCACCACCATGCCTGGCTAATTTTTGTATTTTTAGTAGAGGGAGAGTTTCACCATATTGGCCAGGCTGGTCTTGAACTCCTGACCTCATGATCCGCCCACCTCGGCCTCCTAAAGTGCTGGGATTACAGGCATAAGCCACCGCGCCCGGCCCCAGAACACACATTTTTCTAAGTTTGCTAGTGCTGCAGGTTTAACTTCATGCAAAAAAGGTGCGGTGGAATGATTCCTGAAAAGATGTACAATATAAGAAATGATTCTTTGTAACCCTGATACTTCTTATTCCTTCAATGTTGAACTTAGATTTTAATGTGTTTGGTAAGAGAGGTAACCCTCTAACTCTGAAACTATGTGATAACATCTTTATACAATTTCTTTCATATACATCATCTCACATTGACTCTCAGAACACCCTGTAGGAATGTAGCCTTTTGGATGGTAAAACCAGAAGACAGCCAAAGTGCAATGAAGATCGCAGGGCTGGTGAAGAGGGGTTCTCTGGACTGACATGCCCAGTTTCACCAGGCTGGAACCCAGGTCTTTGGATTTTGAAGGGACCTCTCTTTTGATTCTGTGAAGCCTCTTCTCATGTCCCCCATCTCTTCGCCTTCACTACCCTTGCAGGTGAGCTATGTCTGTCATCAAATGATGAGACCACCTCCCCAGCAGCAAGGCCCCAAACCCAGGCCAGTGCATCTAAGAACTACTGTTATTATTTTTTTACTCATAAGAAAGAGAAAACTCGAAAGTGGATAGCATTGCCACATCTCCGCATTCTAGCCTCTCCTCTGTAAAGGGAGCACGTTGGCCTGGGTGACCTGTAAGGTCCAATTCCAGCTCTAACCATTCCAAGACAAAGCCTGCACTCCTTAGTTCTTAGCAACTGAAGAGGCATCTTTCATAATTTGTTGCTCCGCCCTCTTGTTCTCAAGAACAAGCATCGCTACCCTTCTTCGGTAAGCAAACTCAAGGTTACTGCTCAGAATCCAAGAACTTGAAAGCGGAAAGGATCCTTAGTTATTGTTCCAACCACCTCATGTTTAAATAGTAAGCCCAGAAACAGGAAGTGACTTAGCAAAGCTCCCCCCATTGGCAGAGACAGAGCCAAGACTCCGATTTCCTCTGTGACCTTCTCACTGGATTGGTCTGGAGTATTTTCCTACCACAAATAATCAGAAGGTGCTTTGATATCTTTAGCTGTTCCCTCTACTGAATAACTTCTTTGCAAATCTGAAAATACCTGGATTTGAAAGCAGGAAATCTTCTCAATAATTCTCAACAAGTGACAGGGTCATGGGCTCCACCTGGCAGTCTGTTCCTAGAAACTCAACATCTCTACTGGGTTTAGATGTGTAAGTTACCTGGGCCTGCCTTAACAACCAACCACTGAAAGTTTTTAAAAGGGTGAATACTACCACCTCACATCTATTAAGATGGCTACTATTTAAAAAAAAAAAAAAGGAATTAACAAGTGTTGGCAAGGATATGGGAACTCTTGTGCACTGCTGGCGGGAATGTAAAATGTGCAGCCCCTTCAGAAAACAGTCTGAATTCCTCAAAAAATAAAATAAAATAAAATTAGCTTATGATCCAGCCATTCCAGTCCTGGGTAATATCCAAAAGAACTGAAAGCAGGGTCTCGAAAAGATATTTGCACACCCACATTCATGGCAGCATTATTCATAACAGCCAAAAGGAGGCAGCACACCCAGGGTGAAAGATGAATGGTAAAGCAAAACGTGGTCTATCCATATCATAGAATATTACCGAGCCTTAAAAAGGAAGGAAATTCTGATAGATGCTATTGTGTGGATGAACCTTGATGACAGTAGGCTAAGTGAAATAAGCCTGTCACAAAAGGACAACCACTGTATGATTCTACTTATATGAGCTACCCTAGGTAGACAAACTCATAGAAACTGAAAGAGTGATTACCAGGGGCTGGGGAGAAGCAGAAAACAGGGAGTCAGTGTATTTAATGAGCACAAGGTTTCCATTTTGCCACTGAACCATACACTTAAAGATGGTTAAAATGGTAAATTTCATGTTATGTGTATTTTATCATAATTAACTTTTTTTTTTAAGAATTGAGGAAAGAGAATATTGTATTAACCAGAACTCATTTCAGAAAGCCAGGATATTATTTGGTTAAAAAATTTCTTTGAAAGAAAGCTTGAGGTGGAGCGGGGAATGCCTCCCCGAGGAGGCACGGGACAGACCACGCCCTTTAAGGCACCAGGGTGGGCCGGGTCACCCCAGGCACCTGCTGGCCGGACGGGTGCAGGCAAGTTAGAGGCAGTTAGGGTTCTTCTTTCTCTGCTTGGAGGAGTCCAAGCTCTCTTCAAAATAAACACTGGACAAATGTTTAAAGAATATAAGAATAAACCAGCAGGGCATAAATTCCCAAATTTTACTCTCAGTTATGTTTCAAGTAAAAGGCTCAAGGAAGAAGCTAATTTGATTTACCTGAAGAAGCCAGACAAAACCAGCCAAGCAACCCACCTCCCCATACCTGCCCGCTAATCTCATCACTGTCTTTGGTGTCTGCTTCCTGCTGTCTACTAAAACACGTGATCCAGCAGTGAGGGGAATATCTGCTTTAAAGAAGAAAGTATCTTAATTACCTCAAGGGTGACAAACGATAAACAAAACCTGCAGAGGACCAAATGGAATGCTTCCATTTCCAGTGGATCAGCTTTCAGATGCCTGCTATTCACCCACCCCAAACCAAATTCCTTTTAAACCTACTGATTTTAATCTCAAAATCTGGCAAGAAATAGCAGCTTCAACTGACAGGATTTTATTTACCACTTGAAACAGGATTCCACAACCCTCAATTCAAATGTTTTTGATGGAGAACTCAGCCAAATCTTACAAATACCCTTTGGCAAGACTGGGGTTTTCTAACTGTGGATTTTCAGAGCAGCTCTAAGGTGAAGAAACACATACGTTTTTTTAACGTGACATCTTCTAGCTTGACCTTCTGGAATAATACAAATTTCCTGAGGTTATTACATCCCACTGGATACCATCTTTCCAGATACCTCTGGGTTAGAAACTGTTTCTATGTCAGAACCAAACAGATAATACAGCAAGGAACATAAAAATCTGCAAGCATATTCCACTTAGAACTCTACCTATGACATTAATAATAAACAGCATGCTCAACTCAAATAGCATCAATTATTAAAAATAAATATGGGGGTTGGGCACAGTGGCTCATGCCTATAATCCCAGCACTTTGGGAGGCTGAGGCGGGCAGATCACCTGAGGTCAGGAGTTCGAGACCAGCCTGGCCAACATGGTGAAACCCCATCTCTACAAAAATACAAAAATTAGCATGATGGCTGGTGCCTGTAATCCCAGCTACTCGGGAGGCTGAGGCAGGAGAATCACTTGAACCCAGGAGGCAGAGGTTGCAGTGCCGAGATCACACCACTGCACTCCAGTCTGGGCAACAGAGCAAGATGCCATCTCTGAATAAATAAATAAACAGATTTGAATTATTTTGGGCCACGCCTGTTAATGGACAACTCAGAAAATCTGCTGTTCCACTTATTTATTATGCAAGTAAATAAAAGTGATTTTAATTTCCTTCCTAGTTCCTTCAACTAGAACATTACCTAAGGCACGTTTTCTGGGACATACTAGTGGCTCCATTTTCATATTGTGGGTTTGCTCCTTGAAAATGAAATGACGGCATGGTAAGCAACATCTAATTATATGCAAACGAATGCAAAACTGTCTCAATAAATGTACTCTTACAATCCCAGGATTTGTTCAATCTTTCTCACTTGTACTTTTCTTCCTACCATCCCTTCTTTAAGAACTAAGTGTCTTGCAGGAGTTGAACAGTTACTCCTCAAATCTGGATGTCCACCTGCCTCCTCTGTTTCCTCCCCTGGCTGTCCAGGTATATGCCCCCTTCATAAACACGCCCACATGACTCTATCTTTCAGCCTCAACCTCCTCTTCGGCCCTCCAGCCCAGCTATCCAGGGCAGTTGCTTGAGAAATACTACTGTCATTCGTAAGTGGCTGAACAGACATCTGTCTACCAAGTGAGTCTTCTCTCCTTGAGGACAGGGACGAGGCTTGCTTATTTCTGACGTGGTACCTGCCCCATCGCAGGGCCCAGGAAATGTCTGCAGTGCTACACGGCCATGTTTTCTTTAACAACTTCCCATGTCTTCTTTGATGACATTCTGCAACACTTGTCAGGAGTCTAATCCTATGCATTTGTCTACCGAGCTAGGGATTTCTGGAATGATGTAATTGCATTAATATCTACAAGGTGATTGATTTCCAAAAGCGAAAGTGTTCTCTTGGTTCAGAACACTTCTCCTCTGGTATAATGGAAATGGAGGATCCAAGCTCCCTTGGTCCTATTCTTATAACATTGAGAACCAGTGGGTGTCCCAGAGCAAAGGACCAGGGCTCAAGCGAAGTTCATTGACCTCTGGTGACCATTTTAGCAAAACCAAGATGGAGGCAGTGGCAGGCAGGAGGGTGTGGATGTGTTTTGTGAGGGGGTTCTCCACTTACCCAGGAGACACAGATGGCCTAGGGCTATCAGGAGCCACAAGGTGTCTGTGCAAAGTCCCTGGTGTTTTAATGAGGAAGGAGTTGGCAAGTCATCGCATATGAAGAGCAATGAGGAACTCCAGAAGCAAATGAAAGAGAACTGCTGAAAACAAATTATCTAACTGTACTCAGGTTTCAGCACAGGCTAACCTTTGACTTACCTTTGAAAGGACACTCAGAACAAAACAGAATGGGGCTCTCTGAGAAAACAAATCCTCCTGCCTGTTTGAAGTGTTGCCTATGCTGTGGGTACAGACCCTGAGACTGATCCTTGTTTTCCTGGGGCTCCTGGAGCAGCCACAGGTTCAGCCTAGAGGAGTCAGCCTCGGGAGGCAGGAATCCTCCAAAACCCTCAGACCCTCCCCAATACCCCTGATTTGTTTATGCTCAGAACACTTCACACATTACTGCTAAGCCCCAGGGGAAAAAAGGCCACGAACCTCTGCGAAACTCCTTCACGTTATAAACACACCCGATCCACGAAGCACTCCAGGGTAAGCATCATCACCCCATTTCTGATGAGGAGCCAGGGGCACCAGGTTTGTTCCAACATGACTGAAAAGTGAACAGAGAAGAGTGCAGGGCCGAGGCTGGACCCCTAGTCTCTGCTGCTCTCCTCTGTATAGCGCTACCTCCTCATCTGAGGTGGATGCATCCAGTATCAATGGGCGAGGCCCAGGTAAAGACCAATCAGTCATGTGGCTTTAGCAAAGCAGATGGCAACCATCTAATTCTAAATGTCAATTCATATTCAGCACGTGTTTACAGGCCATCCAGTGCTGGAGAGATCATCAAAGACTGACTATAGCCGAAGTCTGAATTACAGAGAGGCAGTTTCAAATTCAGAGCAGAAGCTAAGGCACAATCTAAGCTTCCAAAGAGAGCTGGCTTACTAGAGGGAGTGAGCTCATCCTCAAAAGGAGCATTCAAAAAGTCTAAACCACCCCTTGGCAAAGAGGTTGTAGAGGCAATTCAAGCATCTGACGGGCCTCTAACTTTGATGCTGAGATTCTATGACCTGATCATAGCAACTTCACGAAATCAAGTCTTCATCCCAAGCAAGAAACTTCTATTTTTGGCCCCATCATGAAATTCCAGAGTGTAAACAGCAAGATGTACCCATCACCTTCAGAGTAGCTAGGCAAGGAAGGGAATGAGGGGGAAAAGCACTAAAATTTAAAAATTAGAAGAAATGAAGAAGACAGCAGGAATTGTTCTCTCCCAGAGCATAAAGTTCACACAACAAGGCTCCCAAACAAAATTCACTGCAAACAGTTTAAATAAACAGCCATGACACCTAAGGGTAAGGCTGAAAAACAGAAATGACACAAAACTGGGGGTCAGAAGGCCTGGCTGTGAGTGTTATCTTCCCGCATTTACCAGCTATGTGTGTGGGAGCAGGGTATTAACACAACGGCTCTGACCGAGCCCACCAGGCTGTCATCCTGAGTGGTCAACACAATGACTAGTTTGGAAAGGTCTTTGCCCCTGGAAAACACGTGCAAAATCTTATTATTGTCATGACCTCCCGTAGGAGGTGGCTACAGACGCAAGGTTCAGGGTTGGCCCTGGATGTGACACCTTCAAAACTGTTCTCCCCAACATCAGCACTCCCTGACAGGGCCTCTCAGAAGGTAAAGTTAAAAGCCATTGTTCAAAACCTTCCCCTACAACCCTTAAGGACTTAGAAAGGTCACAACACCCTCCTGTGTTCAGTCCGTGATCCAAGACTTCTCTGGCACTTGCTCTTCTCTGAGTGATTCATCATTTCCTGGAGAGAGGCTACCCAAAACCCACTCACTGTTCAGAGAGCAAACATGCATTCTGTCACATCTGCCCTCATGGCAGGTGCTTACAGGGCACCTGCAGGCTTAAGGCACATCCAGGGAGCTTAGTGATTCAAAAGCCAACCTAACATTCGTCTGAGATGGGGCCCCCTTATCTGTGTTTCTGATATCAGCAAATTACAGCTCCCAGATACAGATCTGGCTGCTGCTCGAGGCCAACAGACCAGGTCAGAACAACTAAATGACCACCCCTGGCACCCTTCATCTAGGGAAGGCACTGTCAGCTCCCCAGCTGGGCTTGACAGGGACAATTTTGGGGCTTCCTGCTCAGGGCGCCAGCTGCCCTCCTCTGAGCACACTGCAGTCAGTGTCTCAGCATCTGGGGACTCTATCTGTGGTCCGCCCAGCACCGGATAAAGTCACAAACATCACGCTGCTACTGGTGCTCCCAGAGATCACATCCACCCTGGAGGTTTATGAGACAAATGAGGATTTTCATCCAAAGCATCTAAAAATGCAAAATGCTTCTAAGAAGTGCCCAAAATGGTATAATAAGACTTGCATGAATATGAAATTGATTTATAAACAATGTCAGCTTCCTCCTGTAATTTACACTAATGGCAATGAGGAAGTCTTTTCAGAGCACTGTGGACTGATACTTATGGCAGTTGATAAGGGTGATGACAAAAGAGGAAGTCTGGCTCAGACTCAGGGTGATGCAGGGAAAGGAACGCAGACAGAAAGTCAGGCCACCTGGGCAGCGGCCCACGCCCTGCTGTAACTGACACACAGGGGCAGCCGCTGCCCTCTGCCAGATCTGGATTGACTGAGTCCACCAGCATCCCTGTGGTTAAACTGTCCTGACCAGAGCGCCTTGAGGAGCTTCTCAAACAGAAGAACACAATTCTGCATTTGTCACTACCTGCTGGGAAGCTGGGGACTTTCTTGGCATGCCAGGGTTGGTGAGACGTTCCCATCCAAAATATAAAAATTCACCAGAAAAGCTGGAGATGCTTTAAAAGGCCTGCAGGTCAGAGGCCTTTTAAAGGCCTTTCAATACTTCCTGACAAAAGTGATGAAACAGCAAACACAGCCAGCCCTGGGGTCCTGCCACCAAAGGCAACAAAGCCCTGCCCGTGTTAGGCAGGTGAGGAAAATGCACAGCTCCTGCAGTGAGATTCTGGGGTGGCCGGGCAGGCACCTCCTCCTTCCACCCCACCCCCACCCTGCTCATCCCCCCTCCCTGCCCGGGACAGGAGGGCATACCCATCATTAAGCTCATCTGTAGAACTCCAGCTCACAGCAGAGGCTCCACAACACTCCTGACCACAGTTTCATATGGTTCCAGAAAGGACAGCACTGCTAACACTGTCGGGATGAGGTGACAGAGGTCACATGGTTTCTTGCCTCATTGTTAACTTAGAAAATTCTACATTTGCTCCAAAATTGGCAGAATCCACCTCTGGGCTTCACAGATTGCCAAGGAACGCTTTCTGGGAACTGCCAAAACTCAACACCCCTGCCACTGCTTTTTCAACCCCACCATTTCCACCAACACCATCCACCTCTAGAAGATTAAGGTCAGCTGAAAATGGCCTCAGATCAGCTCAAAACAAAAAATGGCCAAAACGTATAGAGAGTTCACATTTGGCCAGTAATATATGAGAGAGATACTCAACCCCATTCATAATTAAAGATATGACAATTGAAGGAGGACTTTCGGATGGTCCAAAATCAAAGCATTTCATTAAAACCCCAGGGTACGTGAAAAGTAAGAAAATCAGACATTGTTACTCACTAACAGGGTCATAAATGGGGTAAGTAACATGGCAACGCCCATCTTTTGGGGCACATGTTGGCAAATCCCAGCAACTATACTGCTGGGAACTGATCCTACAAATACAGTAAGATCCATGTACAAAAACAGTAACCACAGCATTAATTTTAATAGGGAAAATCAGAAATAACTTAGTATCTACATGACTCTGGCTTAATAAATTACGGGCCATCCACATTGTAAAATGGAATATTATGAGGCTGTTAATAAAATGGGGAGAGAGGTAGCTCCGTTAATATTAACATGAATATGGAATGAAAACAGGTACAAAAATACTCATAATATGGATCCATTTTTAAGAATTACATTTAAAGAATTACATTACATTAAGAATTACATTTCATAAATGTTACGAAATTACATTTTATAAATTTTTAAGAATTCCACTTTTTAAGAATTACATTTGTACATACTTTGATATGCACCAAAAAAGTCTGGAATGAGCTACATACCAAACAAGGTTCACAAGATTCACCCCCGGGACCAGCCTGGGAAAGGAGGAAGAGACCTTCCCTTTTTATCACAAATTCTTCTCATAGTGTTGCTTTCTAGCTTTTGTTTTTGTTTTTTGTTTTTTGATTTGATTTGTTTTTGAGACAGAGTCTCACTCTGTCACCCAGGCTAGAGTGAGATGGTACGATCTTGGCTCACTGCAACCTCTGCCTCCCAGCTTCAAGTGATTCTCCTGCTTCACCCTCACAAGTAGCTGCGACTACAGGAGCCCGCCACCACATCCGGCTAATTTTTGTATTTTTAGCAGAGACAGGGTTTTGCCATGTTAGCCAGGCTGGTCTTGAACTCCTGACCTCAGGTGATCCCCCCACCTTAGCCTCCCAGAGTGCTGGGATTACAGGCATGGGCCACCACGCCTGGCCTCTAGCTTCTGTTTTTTATGTCTGCATGTATTTCACATCAATTATTAGTGACCTCAGAGAACTGGGAGTGAAGGTTGGAAAACTCTGGTCCACTCAGTCTCAGGGTCTCTCCAACACAGAAACCACTGAGACAGAAGAGGGTGCTGGACAGGGGCACTCCAGCTTTGGAGGGAAGGTCAGGTGAGTGACCACTCAGCTCCTCCAGCGCGGACACTTTGCAACCCTCAGATATTAAATCCCAGGTGATGCATGTTCTCAGGTTCCTGCTGACAAATACAAATGGCCCGGATAAAGGTGGGTGCAGACTTCTCAATACAGTGTGACCACTATGATGAACAAAAGAGCCTGAGGCTTTGACTTCGACGCTTTGGCTCTTCATTATTTAGCTCACTGAGTAAGGACAGGACTTTCCTTTCCTTCAAAGACCCAATGGCACGCTCTCTCTACACACTTACAAGAGCCCTCTGTCCAAATTCGTGTCTTGGTCAAAAGAATGCTCTGCCCTTATTCTTATTATTTCTGTATCATTGCCCACCCCTACCACACCCCAGCTATTGGGATGGGGAACCAAGTATCACCTGGATGTTCCAGAGAACTGTCTATTAGGAGACAATACAGCTCAGCGGGTAAGAGTACAGGCTCTGGAGGTGTTCAAATCCCAGCTCCACCTTCCATTAACTCTGTGACTTCAGCTTCCCTAAGTGCTGGGATTACAGGCAGGTTACTAACCTCTCTGCACTGTGGTTTCGCATCTATTTTATAAAAAGGGATGACATTAGCAGTGCCACCTCATAGGACTGTTGTGAGGTAGTAAAGTACTTTTCCCAAAGCACACGCACCAAATAAAAACCAGATACTAATTCTGAGACCACAAACTGGTCCCAGACAAAACCTGGTCTTTGAATAATGTCTCTTGCTGGAGAGGAATTTGTATATATCACCTATTTCAATGGTACCTTCCCAAAAAGAGAGAGGCAAAGAACATTACTGGTTAAAATGAATATAGAACTACCTGAAGGCTATGCCTACATTCTGCTAGGGTGGTAACACATTCTCATTTGCCCAAAATCTGAGCCCAAAAAGGCCACCCCCAGACTGGGTAGCACGCTGGCTCTGTGCAGAGCCCAGTGGCGGGACATTCTGTTGCCAGACAGTTGTCTGGGCATGTACCCTGCCTGGTGCCGGTTATCCTACAAGCCTTGTTGCTTGTCTCCTGTCTTGTAAACCAAAGACCTACGGCCTAGTGAGATCCATGAACACAGAGGACGACTTTGCCAAAAAGGGAGTGTGTGTGGCCAAGCAGACAGAGGACAAGGGGAGAGGAGCAAGGGCTTCCACGGAGCAAGGGCCCGGGGATGCAAGTGCACTGCCAGCAGGCAAATGGGGGTGTCGGGGGTGTCCCCCATGCAGGGCCCGTGGTCAGCTTTGTGAGCCAATGCAAATCAGCTCACACTCAGGAGAAAACAGGCCTCCTTACAGAGCAAAGTGCCTGTTCTAACGACCTACAGCTTTTTCTGGAAAGCCCCAGCAATCAGCATCAGCTGAAAATTCTAAGTTGTTGCAAGAATCACAAAATATGGTCAGTGGGTTAGGAAATCCATCGGTTGGTGTAGCCATGACCGCCAGTATGAAAAACTTCTGGCTTCTCTCCTGATGGAGCCCAGTCCATCTGGTTCCTCCCCACCTCTCAGCCGGGAGTGGCATTGGCACAACCTACCCGGCCATCCTCAGTGTGCAGGCCTGTAGGGCAGACACTGTGCTGAGATTTTAAGACTCCTGGGCCGCATACCTCATTGTGAAAAGTGTCAGCCTGGACCCGGACCCAGAGCTTTCCTCAGGCAGAAACTCACTACTTAACATATCCCTGCCTGCACAGACCCCACCCCAACCTCAGTGCTAAGGGCTTGTTCGGTCAATTACAGGTGGGAAGATGGAGAGGGGAAAGCAGTAGAAAAAGCGGAAGAGGAAGGGAGTCCACAGGAAGGGAGGTCAGGGCCCTTGCTGGGGACCCCAGCAGCCCCAGGGCCCAGTGTGGGCTGAGGGGGAGGCGGCGGCGGGGGGGTGGGAGGGGTGGAGGGAACAGATTCCCTTCAGGCGCAGGTGCATCCTCTGATCAAGGAGCAGGGCCAGTGCAGGTGTGTCCCCTCCACACACAGGCATGGCCCCTCCCCTCCAGACCCTCACTCACAGCTCAGAAAGCAAACATTTCAGAAACAGCCATCCGACAGGCACCTGGGCCTTTTCTAAATTAAGAACTTGTAACATTACTGAAGGGCTTGCTTGGGTTTTGTCCCAACTCTTTTTTCCCCACATACCCCATTCTGGTTTTAAATGAGAGGGCTTATTATACCATACATTTGGCCAGGGTTCAATAAAGTGTCAAAATTGTGACTTTGCCCTTCCCAGGGAACAAGCCCCAAAGCCGCTAGTGGGTGATTCCAGGGTCTTCCTCCTCAGTACCCCACAAAAGCTCCGAGATCCCATGTCCAGGTTACCAGTGAAGAAGTACAAGTGCAAACAGTTGGAACCACCAGCCTCGGTGTCCTGGGTGGATCTGTCACCTTCTGGATGTCTCTCAAAATGCTCCAAAAGCTGTCGGCATCTGTCAAACAGCCCCCTCCCACCCCAAGGAACAAGCTGCCTGTACCCCTCAACCACCCCATCGGCAAGCTTGCCCAAATCAATTAATCTCATTTAGGTACCTTTTAGACCTTGAACCCAGTACATAGAGGGTCTGGAAAGGCCAACTCAAAGACGGGTGGCAGGCAGGGGGAGGGGGCGTCCCACAGGGATGATTTACAGAGCAGAGGCCGGCATCAGCCAGGACTGTCCCAACCCCACAAAGAGCCCTTCCTCGCTGGCACCCTGTGGCACCTTAAAATAATAACCACCACAATGATTCATGGACCCCATACTATGTCCCAGGGGCTCTTTTTTTTTTTTTTTATCTCCGTTAATTTTTACAACAATCCTGTAAATGGGTATGATTATCCCTTCATTTTACAGATGAGAAAACTGAGGCTCAGAGAATTGAAGTCTTCTGCCCAAGTTCTGCATCTGTGAGTGGTCAGAATAACAACTGCGAAGCCCAGTGCTCAGTGCTAGCCACGGTGATCTCAGGACCTTCTTCTGAAATACCTGTTCATCTCCTAACCTTCCTCTGCCCTCTGGTCCAGGGCCCTTCGTGCAGCTGACCCAGCAAAGAGCAGAAGAGCAGGACCCACAGACTTCCTTCTGGCCAGGCCAGGCCAATCATCACCTCATTCAGGGGAGACTCCTCCTCAGTCACTTCCAAGCCCCTCCCCAACCAGGATCCCTGCTGTCCCTCACCTGAACCCTTGGGTTCTCTCCCAGGCCTCAAGACTCAGCAGGTCCGCCCCTTGTCCCCTGTGCTTTTCTAAAAGAAAGGAACTGCTGGCCAGGCGCGGTGGCTCACACCTGTAATCCCAGCACTTTGGGAGGCCGCAGCCGGCAGATGACAAGGTCAGGAGTTCAAGACCAGCCTGGCCAACATAGTGAAACCTTGTCTCTACTAAAAATACAAAAAATTTGCCAGGCATAGTGGTGGGCACCTGTAATCCCAGCTACTCGGGAATCGCTTGAACCTGGAAGGCAGAGGTTGCAGTGAACCGAGATTATGCCATTGTATTCCAGCCCAGGCGACAGTGTGAAACTCTGTTTCAAAAAAAAAAAAAAAAGCAAAAAAAAACAAACAAACAGAAGGGAACTACTGATAACTCGAACCTGGGTGGGTGAAAGAACTTGCTCAGGGTCCCACAGAGCTCAGCCAGAGTCCAGATGAGAGCCTAAACCTCCCGACGGAGTCCAGGGCTCTATCCATGCCCAGCTCCACAAGACCACGTGGCCCCACATGCAAACAGGAATGAAACCCAAAACCATACAACCATGAGCAAAACACTCGTAACAAATGCTGGCAAACGTGAAGCGCTATCAAAATATAGAATCATAAATCCAACTGTTAGATCTTTCAACAAGAATCTAGGGGCAAGAAAAGTGTTCATGTGTGGATGTATTTTTTTCTCAAATACTATACATTCATCACCTGCTTATTTTCATTCACAAGACCCAAATTACGGAACAAAGGATAAACAATCTCACAGTCACTACCTCTAGACCACCACACCACAACACCCCCAATTAAAAAACTGTTACAAGCTCCGATTTCCCAAAACACTTCTATCCTGTGGGAAACTACTGGGTTTCAAAAACTCTCCAAATTAATACTGCCAGTTGTCTTCATTGGTTTCCTGCTTGCTGATCAAAAACAGGGTTGACACCTGCTTTCTCCAGCAACTACAGACCACACAAATAACCTACTCCAGCTCTAGGGCACTCAAGTTACTTCCAAAACGTTTTCTCATCCTCTATTTTCCTGGCCTTCCCCATAATAAAATTACGTGCAGGAGCAGCTGACGGAGCTCACTAGGCCTAGCACCCACTAGGCTGAAAGAAAGGTGCAGAGGCCCCGCAGGGGAGAGCTGTAATATGAGAACCCAGATTCCAACCTAGGCTCAGCCTGCCCTGCCGCCCGGCAGCTGTGTGACCTTGGGCACGGAAGTCAACCTCCCTGAGCCTCAGTTTCCTCAACTGCAGCGCTGGAATCCTAACTCCGGGGGAAAGAAAGACTCGCATCCCAGTCTCCGGCGCACAGCAGGGGCTGATCGCGCAGAGCCAGGACGCACCCACGCTAGCTGGCTGGAGTTGGTCCCCGCAGTTCTAGGACTGCGCGACCAGCCAGACCGGACCCAGGCCGGGCCTCGGGGCGTGCAGGGAAGGCCAGGCCCCAGGGATGCTCGCGAGGCCCTCCCGGCCTCCCGGGCCTGTTTCCCCGCCTGCCTCCCCGAACCACTTCCCAGAGAGGACCGCGGGGACGTAGCCCGGACGTCGGTCCTCGGGCCCCCGGGGCCGAACCCCCGCCTCGCCACGTCTCCAGCGACCCCAAGCCGCGTCCCGCCCCGCCTAACCAGAGGCTGCGGCCCCCGCTCCGCAGCGGGAGGCGGGAAGCCGCGGGTACTCACCGTGCGGCGCCGCGCGTGGCCGCCTTTGTATGCAAACACCCAACCCGCCGCCCGCTGTCAGCGCCACTCGCCTCGGGGGGCGGGGAAGGGGCGGGGCAAGATTGCGGGGGCGGGGCCGGGACGGGGCAAGCGGGGCGGTGAGAAGGGGACTCGAGAGGCGCTGGCGGGAGGCTGCTTTCAGGGCCGCCGGCCGCTTCCGGCCACTCACCCCCGGCCGCCTACTTTAGCGTTCCTGGAGGAGCGGCCCCTTAGGCCACCTTTCTGACTTTCCTTTCCGGAGCCAAACTCGTGCCTGTCTTCGACACTCGGGATTGACCTTTGCTGATGCCTGGGGGAGTGGGGACGGAGGAGTACATGGTAAGGGCAGCCAGGTAAATGACCAGGTAAACCTCCCAGAGCCTGGCCACGATCCCGTCGGTCCTGTGGGTCCTGCTCATCACCAGCGACGGGACCTGAGCCCGTCCTTGACCTTTCTGACCCTCGGCCTTCGTTTCTTCCACGATAAAGGCGCAGCCGCGTTGACCTATCGCCATCTCTTCTTAGCTTCTCCACGCTGGGCCACCCCTGTCCCTCATCCTGCTGGTGGCAGCATCCACTCCCGCCTCCGCCTAGCGGAGCTCCAGCTGCGGAAGGGCGGCTCTAAACAGGAGAGGGACAGGCAGCTTCCTGCGCTTCCCCAGCCGGGAGGCAGGCAGGGGACAGATAAACAATGAGCTACATAACGTCCAGTGATGAAATGATGTCCATCAATCAGAGGGTGTCACATTTGAACTGAAACTCTGAATGGCAAGAAACACCTATGTCTACAAAGATGGGGGAGGAGCCAGGGCTTTCTGGAGAGCAGAAGCGGCAGGTGCAAAAGTCCTGGGGCTGGCGCTGTGGGCTGGAGGGGAGGCAGGGGCCAAATATTCAGGTCTTGTAGGCCAAGGCAAGGAGTTTAGGTATTATTTAGGTATTATTCCAAAACCAATTATTTTTGGGACAGGGTCTCGCTCTGTCACACAGTGCAGTGGCACAATCTCCGTTCACTGCAGCCTCCACCTTTTGCCCTCAGGCAATCCTCCTGCTTCAGCCTCTCAAGTAGCTGGGACCACAGGTGCATGCCACCACGACCGGCTAATTTTTTTAATTATTTGTAGAGACGGGGTCTCCCTCTGTTGGCCAGGCTGGTCTCAACTGCTGGGCTCAAGCAGTCTTCCCACCTTGGCTTCCCAAAGTGCTGAAATTACAGGCGTGAACCACCACGCCTGATCCAAAAAGAGTTTTAAACCTGAGAATTACATGAGCTAATTTACTTCTTTTAAAAAGTCACTCCTCCACTCCACGGAAAATGGACTGCAGGAGTGGAAGCCAGCAGACAGGTGGCGCTGCAGGGAACCGGGGGAGATGATGGCTCAGATAGCAGGGGCTGCTCAGCTAGAAGTGGAAAGACTTAAGAGAGATTTGGAGGCAAAACCCACAGGCTTGCTGATGAATGGAGCCGGTGGAGGCATGTGATACGATAATCAAAGGCGAGTCTCCGTGTGGAGCTTGAACTGCTGCTCTGCTGAGATGCAGAGGGCCAGGGAGGAGGCCAGCTTGGAAACAGCATCAAATGCGGCAGGCAGCTCAGTGAATTGGACAAGCCAGCCAGCTCGGGATAGACGTTTGGGGGCAGCTGCTGGGAGAGCTTTGTCCAGGGACGCAGCTCCCGTCCATGTGGCCAAGTGTGGACGTGCTCCAGCTGGGCTTGGGGCAGCTCCCATCTAGGCAGCCCATCCAGGAAAGCAGGCAACCCCCTCCCATGCTGACATTGCAGAGGTGGGGGCTACACAAAGAGAATCTTGCAGTTTGTAGGTGAGATACCGCCACAAGGGTTTTCTCAGAGACCAGAGTTTCAAGTGCATCACAGCTGCCCACAAATTCCTGAGGTTGCAAGCCCCCGGCAGGAAGCTCTCCTGCACCCTCCCCTCCCACCTCCAAGGAGGACCTGGCCTGGGAAGCAAGTCTACCCTATGTGGAAAGGCTTTCCAAGAAGCTAGTCCAACTTCAGGCCACTTAATTTGGTTTTTGTGTAAAATAATTCCATTATTCCAATGTGGAGATGGCAGGTCTAAAAATACAGGAAAATTCAACTCAAAGCCCTCATTCTGAAAATGATGAGCTTGGGGGCTGAGCAGGGCTAGAGTCGGCTCCGATGAGCAGCATCTGGCTGGATTCAGAGCAAATTAGGTCCCACTGCTGCCCAGCTTGCCACCTCAGGGAAGGCCGGGGATCAGGGGAGCCTTTTTTACAAACAAGCAATGAGAAGGAAACACTCATTAGATCAGTGTGTTCCCGGGCTATAAACAACATGACTTTACAAAGCCCTGGTGCTTTTGATCCGGGGCTGGCTGGAGTCCCCCTGGGAGGGCCCTTGGCTGTGCTGTCAGCAACCAGGCCTGACCTAGCAGTGACTCAGCCTGGAGAGCTGAGGCGATCCCCCTGGCCAATCCCAGGACCCAGCCCCACTCGGAAGAGGAGAGGGAACTCCAGGGATGAGTAACCTTACTCCAGCTGGCTGGAAGAGGAAGGAGGGGCTGAGTAATGCCTTAGCAAAGCAGCACAGGCATCCTGATTCTAGAGGCTCAGTTTCACAATCCAGGAAATGGGTTGCAGGTGCGCCTGACACAGATCTGCTTTGAGGATGAAAAAGGCATCAGGGGAAGCTGCTGTCATGGTCGTGGGGTTGGAAGATTTTTCAATTCTAGAACTCTGTAAGTTGAGGAGTTGCCATTCCCAGAAGGATCTGTTCACTGCTGAGCCCAGCTGGTGACAGTAACTGTTGTATCCCAGGAACTCTGAAGTTGTCCAGATCAACCACCTGCACAGTTTAAGGGCTCTGCTGTCTGGCCCAGAATACCTGGGGCAAGGTAGGCAGGAAGAGCGAGCATCCCTCAGCACTGCTGCCCTGCCAGCTGCTGTAGGAAGGAAAACTGTTGGCTGATCCCCCAGAACTGTGAGAATGGTTAGCCCTCTAACTGCCCTGGATCCCAAAGAGAAGACAATGAATTCTTCCCCTAGAGGTGCAGCCTTTTATCCCTGGCACCAGTGCCTGGGGCTCCGGGGGAGGGAGGGCATCCCCTGGGGGTCTAGGACCACTCCTTGGTTGGGGTACCTTCATGAGGTGACTTTGTCCTGGGCACTGTCTCAAGAACCAGGTGGGAACCAGGGGACACCTGGTGCCGCTTCACCACCTTGGAAGGCAGGAAACAGAGAGGCCTGGGAATCCACCCACGGTGGAGTGGAGCCTCTAGGTGTCATGGCTGGCTGAGCAAGGCCAGTTTCATGGGGAAGAGGCAGGTGTAAAAGGCCCTGGGTTCCGCAGGGAGAGGAGGACAGTGATCCTCGGAGAGCAAACATCTGGAACCAAAGCACAGAAGGATGTGACAGTCACCTGGGGCTGCCCAGAGGCCCACTCCACAGTTAGGGTGGGAATCCTAGATTAGAGTGGAGGCCTAGGAAGTGGCAGGGTGGTAAAGGCTGACAGCTGGCCACAGATGGGCATCTTGGAGGTCCTAGGCTGAGCACGGGGGGCTCCAAATGGGAGCAGATCAGACACAGTGTCTGTCTGCAGGGAGTACACAGTCTGGGATTGTGATCGTGTAAAAACTGTCACCGTGCTCCAGGCCGCTGTGAACTGAAAGGTCATGCATGCACTGAAGCAAGATTTGACATGCCTGGTCCCCAAGCAAGAAGATTCACCTGACCTTGGTGGCCTGAACAGCCACCAACCTAGACAAATCTAGGCCAGGTGTCGAGGAGCAGAATGAAGCACGGGCCAGCCAGCAGCACGCGCATAGCAGTCAGGCACACCCAGGTGCTTGAAAAAAGCCCGGAGCTGGCCACTTACGGGCAGGGGAGTTCACAGCAAGCCCCATGCCTGTCTCCCCCTGATGAAGCAAGAGGGTCTGGAACGCCCTTTCTCCTCTGGTCAGATTGGAAACGATTCATAATGACCGTGGCTAGGACAGAGAACAGCAGAGAGGTAGGAAAGAAGAAAGAGACCAAGGTGCGAGGAGGGACAGAGAAAAAGACTTCAACATGACCAACGAGGGAGGAGAGAACTCCATTACTTAGAAACTGTGGTGAAGCTGGGACACGTGGACCATCACAGTGTGCTCTAATTCCAGGAGGAACCGGAAGACCCCACATGTCACCATGAGTCAGTCCTCTGAGTCTCCATGACCTTGCTAAACAAGTGTGGGGTTGTCACAGCTGTAAGCAGCACATCTCAAGTCTCACATTCCCCAGTGCTAAGGAAACAGCTACACAGACAGGAGGCTAAGGAGAGCCAGAGGCAGAAAACCCTTAAGAGTCTCCCCTTTCCTTACATAGGAAAACTGAGGCCCAGAGAGACAAACAGTGGTCAGTAAGTGTGTCTAAACATAGAAAAGGTAGAGTAAAAATATCGTATTCGAATCTTACAGGAGCAGCTTCGTATACGCAGTCTGTGGTTGACCAAAACACCGTTATGCGGCACGTAACTGTAGATCTTCTCATTAGCAACACGCAACCTGGTCAGATGCACAAAGTCTAGGGTTCAAAATCGAACAGGCTCAAATTCAAGTCTAGCTCAGCCACGTGGCTGAGTGCTGTCTGAGCCTTAGCATCCTCAGCTATTAAAAAGAAGTAACCATCCCCGCCTCAGCAGCTTTGGGGGGAAATTAAATGAGGTATATTGGTATCCAGACAACCAATAAAATATTGAATCACTTTACCAGTTCCAGCTCTTACCACTCAGCATTTGCATGGCATTATCACTGATGAATGAACCCAGGGGTTTGAGACCAGCCTGGGCAACATCCTTGCCCAGCTAATTTTTGTATTGAGACGGGGTTTCACCATGTTGCCCAGGCTGGTCTGGAACTCCTGAGCTCCAGTGGCATCTTTTGGAACCAATTTCCACAGTTTATTTCCTTGCAGTTGCCAAACAATATTATTTATCTAACGGTCATGACACCTTAGCAGATAACAGAACTACTAAACAGCAGTGCTTACTATGGTCATGGATGAGGTTTCTAGCTGTCTTCTATTAAGCAGGTGGCCTTGAATTCTGGCAGCTCACGCTTCAGAGTTACCTGTGGACACATGACATCATTCACAAAATGTTCTTTTTCTCCCCAGTGTCTCTCAAGAATGAAACTGACCAGGCCATCCTCATATTCTACAGAGGTTCACCCAGCAACTTAGGGACACAGCTGGGGCAGGACTCCTGGGCTCCTAGTCAGTCCCTCCTATGGGGATGCTAAGCTTCAGGGCTGACATCTCCTAGTTCTGCCTTCCAGGAGAATTTCACAGGAGCTCCCACTTGCACTGCTGTGAAGGCCATCCTGCTCCTTGTAAGGCCTGTCTCCTCCTTGGCTTGAGGGAGATCTCTTTTGTGCCCGAATTGTGAATAAGCAAACTGGATACAGCATCTCTGAGTGCTCTGGGAAGAATTTTATGAGACGTGCTTGAGAAAAGGCATGACTTTATGCCTCGGCTAAGCAACCTGTCGGACACTGCTTGGTATTTACGGCTATGTGGTTCCTTGTTCAGACCCACTTCCTCTGATTAGCAATCACAGATCTTCTGAGCTTTCACTTGCTTATTTCTGTTTAGCGTCATCTCTGGGAAGATGGCTTCAAATTTTTTATCCCAAAATTTAACCCTGTATCAACTGACAAGAGATATTTCTTTCTCTTTTTCTCTTTCTTTCTTTCCTTCCTTTCCCTCCCTTCCTTCTTTCCTTCCTTCCTTCCTTCTTTCCTTCCTTCTTCTCTCTCTCTCTCTCTCTCACTCTCTTATAGGATCTCCCTCTGTCACCCAGGCTGGAGTGCAGTGGGGCAATCTTGGCTCACTGCAACCTCCACCTACCAGGTTCATGTGATCCTCCCCAAGTAGCTGGAATTATGCCCATCTAATTTTTGTACTTTCTTTATAGAGACGGTGTTTCGCTATGTTGCCCAGGCTGGTCTGGAACTCCTGAGCTCAAGTGATATGCCCGCCTCGACCTCCCAAAGTGCTGGGATTACAAGTGTGAGCCACAGCACCTGGCCAAGAACAAGAATTCTCTGTGGCTGCATGAACCAAGGCAGTCCCCAGCGGTAGTGTGTACCTGGGGAAGTGTTACCTAGTACAGAATGCCTCTCCCTTCCCAAGTCACCCCTTCATGAACTTTGCAGCTCTGTTATGAGAACTATACACATCTAGGATCGTCGAAGATGAACAAATGACTCTCATCCTTGCTAATATTGCTTGCTCTGAAATCCGTTTTTTTCTGATACTGATATAGCCACTCCAGCTTTCTTTTGATTAGTGTTAGCATCACATACGTATCTCCTTCCATTCTGTTTACTTTGACCTGTCTTTATGTTTAAAGTGACTTTCTCATTGACCCGATATAGCTAGGTATTCTTTTTTTAACCCATCTGACAATTCCAGAAGTTGTAATGGAAGGGTGTGATGGTTCATTTTTGGTGTCAACTTGACTGGATGAAGGGATACCCAGATAGCTGGCACAGCATTGTCTCTGGGGATGTCTGTGAGTGTTTCTGGTAGAGGTTGGCATTTGGATCAGTGAACTGAGTAAGGAAGGAAGATTCATCCTCACCCATGTGGGCTCGACTCCATCCAATCAGTTGAGTTCCTCGATAGAACAAAAGGGCTGAGGAAAGGCAAATTCACTCCCTCTTCTGAAGCTGGGACACCCTTCTTCTCCTGCGCTTGGACATCAGCACTCTAGGTTCTCCAGCCGTTGGACTCCAGGACCTGGCTGGTAGCCCCTCAGGTTCTCAGGTCTTTGCACTCAGACTGAGCTATGTCACCAGCTTCCCTGGTTCTCTAGCTTGCAGACAGCAAATCACAGGACTTCTCAGCCTCCATCATCATGTAAGCCACTTTCCAGACGAAATCCCCTCTCAGTTATCTATATCTGTATCTGTCCTATTTGGTTCTGTTTCTCTGGAGAACCCTGAAACAAAGGGTTTACACTGCATGTCATTCACAATAGGTTCTATAAGTAGTAACACCCTCGTCTAATTCTATCGTGAATGTCATTTCTGGATTTGTTTATATTGATTGATTCTTCTTGGGACCTTCCTTACAAGGCCAGTATTTTTGTTTGGACATGGGACGCCGTCAATTTTATACTGTCGGTGACTAGATTTCATTATATTCCTTTAAACAGTGCTCTGCTTTGTTCTGAGATGCAGTAAAGTTACTTAAGATTAGTTTGATCTTTCCAAGGCTTGATGTTCAACATTGTTATGGCAGATCCAGAGCAGCCTCTGTTCTGGAACTAATTTGTCACCTCTGCGAGGCAGTTCTCTTCTGCTTTTTCTCCTCTATGTCCTGAATTTTAAGGGGGGTCTTCCCATTCTGGCTGGTGGAAATGAAGTTTTTTTGTTGCGTAAAATTTACCTCAAAATGTAGCCGCTTGAAATAACAAGTATTTATTCCCTGCAGTTTCTTGTGTCAGGAATCCAGGAGCAGCCGTCTGGTGGCTGTGACTCGGGCTGTCTTGTGAGGTTGCAGTCAAGGTGATGGCTGGAGTGGAGCCCTCTGAGTGGGGCCAGAGGATCAGCCTCCAGGGCGGTGACTCCCATGGCTATAGGCGGGGGAGGGGGGCTCCGTTTCCTGCCTCATGAACCTGTCAGCTTCTGGCTTCCCCAGAGTGGCTGACCCAAGAGAGGGCAAGGCAGGAGCCACCAGGCTTTCTACACCCTAGTCTCTGAAGTCGCAAACCATCACCGTCACTTCACCGCATTCTGTCCTTTAGAAGCACATTAGTAAGCCCAGCCCACATTCAAGGGAGGGAGGAGTAGTTGCCTCTTTCTGAAAAGAAGAGTATCAGATAATTTAGGGATGTATTTCTAAGCTGCTCCCATAAACACAAAATACCCCTGATCTCCAAAAATTCCTGGAGATTGTTCTGCCTGCCAGCTCCTCCCTTGGTGGTTTTCTCGCATTCACGTGTAGACGAGTACTCAGCTGAAGCCTGGGAGGCATTCCTTGCAGATCTCTGAACCACTCTCTGGGGCTCCTTCTTCTGCAGGTCTCTGCCCTGCAAATTCCAGCTGCCTTGGCCTCCCTGAAGCCCACACTCCATCTCCTGAGCTGGGCAGACCCTTGGGCTCTTTCTGGGCTCTCTCTTCCTGCACTGCTGAGCTGGACCCCTGTGACACTGCTCTTATTTGCTTCCCCTCTCCCAGGAACCCCTGTCCTGTTCTGCCTATTGTCCAGTGTCCACTAACTGTTATTTCAGGTATTTGTTCAGCTTTCTGGCTGTTTTAAGACAGGAGGGTAGGTCTGCTCCTCTTATTCTATCAGGACCAGAACTAGAACTCCCCAGCAGCAGCACTGGCTCCTGAAAATGAGTCACGCCATGCAGCAGAGGGGAAACTCATACCCTCACATTTTCTTCGCTCTCTCTCTTTTTTTATACTTTAACTTCTGAGATACGTGTGCAGAATGTGCAGGTTTGTTACATAGAGACACACGTGTCATGGTGGTTTGCTGTACTCATCAACCCGTCATCAACATTAGCTATTTCTCCTAATGCTATCCCTCCCCTAGCCCCCCATCCCCCAATAGGCCCCAGTGTGTGATGTTCCCCTCCCTGTGTCCATGTGTTCCCATTATTCAACTCTCATTCATGAGTGAGAACGTGTGGTGTTTGGTTTTCTGTTCCTGTGTTAGTTTGCTGAGAATTATGGTTTCCAGCTTCATCCATGTCCCTGCAAAGGACATGAACTCATACTTTTTTATGGCTGCATAGTGTACCATGGTGTATATGTGCCACATTTTCTTTATCCAGTCTATCATTGATGGGCATTTGGGTTGGTTTCCTGTCTTTGCTATTGTAAATAGTGTTGCAATAAACATACGGGTGCATGTGTCTTTATAGTAGAATGATTTATAATCCTTGGGTATATACCCAGTAATGGGATTGTGGGTCAAATGGTATTTCTGGTTCTAGATCCACACTGTCTTCCACAATGGTTGAACTAATTTATACTCCCACCAACAGTGTAAAAGCATTCCTATTTCGCCACATCCTCTCCAGCATCTATTGTTTCCTGACTTTTTAATGATCACCATTCTTACTGGCATGAGATGGTATCTCATTGTGGTTTTGATTTGCATTTTTCTAATGACTGGTGATGATGAGCTTGTTTTATATGTTTGTTGGCCACATAAATGTCTTCTTTTGAGACGTGTCTGTTCATATTCTTTTCCCATTTTTTGATGGGATTGTTTGTATTTTTCTTGTACATTTGTTTAAGTTCCTTGTAGATTCTGGATATTAGCCCTTTGTCAGATGGATAGATTGCAAAAATTTTCTCCCATTTCTGTAGGTTGCCTGTTCATTATGCTGACAGTTTCTTTTGCTGTGTAGAAGCTCTTTAGTTTAATTAGATCTCATTTGTCAATTTTGGCTTTTGTTGCCATTGCTTTTGGTGTTTTAATCATGAAGTCTTTGCCCATGCCTATGGCCTGAATGGTATTGCCTAGATTTTCTTCTGGGGTTTTTATGGTTTTAGGTCTTATGTTTAATTCTTTAATCCATCTTAATTTTTGTATAAGGTGTAAGGAAGGAATCCAGTTTCAGTTTTCTGCATATGTCTAGCCAGTTTACCCAGCACCATTTATTAAACAGGGAATCCTTTCCCCATTGCTTGTTTTTGTGAGATTTGTCAAAGATCAGATGGTTGTAGATGTCACACCCTCATTTCTAATCTGACATTACCTCACTCCCTCCTCCTGGTCCACTTCCCTATAAAGGTGATGTCCTTTGGCATACACTTCTATTAGCACATCTGCATTTAGCACCCCAGGCTTTATCCTTCTTCCCAGCTTTCCCCAGCCTTGTAGTCCACAGTGTTCTCCTTTGCCATTCCCAGGGATGATATTCAAACCATTAGACATGCCCTGAGCATGACTTAATCAGAGCAGACACCAGCCACACAGAGCAGGGACATGCTGGCTTATGGAGAGAGCTGCAAAGGGAAGGGGGTAAATCTAAGAGAAGAGATGAGATGGCAGGAATGAGGCCACTTAGGGGACTGGGGACAGTGACTGCAATGGGTATTTCTAAATTTCTGAGATTTCAATCATTGGCAAGGCCATATCAGTGTATACCAGATGAATCTACCAAAGAAGAAAACATTTTTGGAATTGTTTTTAGCTTCTCAACTCAGAAATGCATTTCTCAACTGAGAAATGCATCTGCTGTGGACTGAATCTTTGTTCCCCCCAAAATTCATCTGTTGAAGCCCTAGTCCCCAGTGTAATGGTATTAGGAAGTGGAGCCTTCGGGAGGTGATTAGGTTTAGATGAGCTCATGAGGGCGGGTTCCCCATGATAGGATTTGTGCCCTTATGAGAAGAGGAGGAGCCCAGAGCTCAATCTATGTCATGTGAGGACAGTGGGTGAAGGCAGCTGTCTGCAAACCAAGGAAAGTGGGCATCACCAGAACCCAACCATGCTGGCACCCCGATGGCAGACGTCCAGCTCCAGAACCATGAGATATAAATTTCTGTGGTTTAAGCCACCTAGCCTGTGATACGAGTTCTAGCAGCCTGACCTAAGACAGCATTCTAAAGAGACCTGAAAAGAAGCTCACATCCTAAAGGGCATCAAAATGGTTTCAAATCCACAAAGTCAACCTGGACTGAAGGCACCCAATGCTCAATTCTTCCCCAGGCTGCCCCAACACAGAGCTCATCAACAAGCCATAGAAACTGGAACCCCAATGAGGAAGGAGACCCAGGCATCTAGGATCACCTCCCCTTTGACTTCCACCCTGCATTTCAATAGAAGAAAAGGCTGGCGGACTGGCGCCTCCTGAATCACCTTCCTGTAAATAAGAGGCTTGGTATTGGGAAAACTCTCAGAAGACACTGTTTTTACTTAAACAAGATCAAACCCCCACCCCACTCCTCCATCTGGAGACCAGAAACCTTTCACATGTAATTCCTGAAACTGTAAACCCAAGACCCTTTCATAGGTGATTTCTAAGGCTGTAAACCTAAGATCCTTTCAAGGGCAATATCTAGAGTGTAAGCCTATATAAAGGCAGAGCTTCTCTTTGTTAGGAGAGCTGGGTCATTTAGACAAATTATCGCCTGTCTCCTGGCGTAATAATAATAAAAAACATCTTCCTTCCCAGTTCCATGTTTGAAAGGTCTGTTCTTCCGGGGCCGCTCCTGCTACACACCAAAGCTAAGGTGGCAGACAGTGTCCGACCTCAGTGAGGGAAGCTGATTTCCAAATAAACTCGGGTTTCTGCAAAGAAGACACTGTGCAGCCTATTACAGTACTAGGACATCTGAGCCAGCCCCACCCAGCCCCACCCAGGGTAATAGCTCAGCCGCTAGATACCTCAGCAGATAGATCTTTGAACCTAGTTAAGATAAAAATCTCCAGTGCTAAGTGATATAACCATTTATCAGCTCTAAAGAATGAATTAGGAAAGCAGAAAGAGACTGAATTTGCTAACAAATCTTATCATTTCATGGGTAGAATATAAATGCTGTTTGCCTATAGCCATTCACACAACCTCTTTCACTGTTGACCTAGAACCTGGGGTTGGTGGGGAGAGTAACTATGCTCTGAGGACTTCATTCATCTCACATTTCCCCTATTCCACAGCGTCCAGTGTATGCCAGACCCACAGAAAGGTCTCAGAAGACTTGTTGAAGGACTAATGAGTTGGTTGGCCCAGCTAAGTTAGCAGAGGAAAGGGACAAGGCACTTAGGAGGGTTATTGTCAATCTCCTAGATTCAAATGTTCCTGTGTACTTAGGAAAGCAAAATTGATTTTCTTTTAACCTAAAGCATAACATTATATAATATATAATAAAACCACATACGTCTAAAAGGAGCATCAAAGATGTAAGAGGAGCATTATCCCCCTCCAAGGGTGCCATGGGAACACTTTCTAAATAACCTTCTGGTCTCTGCATCCCTTGTTCCTTCTGTCTCATCAAAGAATCTGTGCAGTTGGAGCTCAACTGTTCCTTTCTAATGCAAGCGTAAATACAAATCCAAAAAGTTTCTTGAATTCTCTCTCATGCAATAAGGGAAAGAGATTGCCTTCCTCCCCCTTCTCTAAGAGCATTACTGTAGGACACGTGTCATTGTAAATTCTTTCTCTGGGCCAGGCAGGGTGGCTCATGCCTGTAATCCCAGCACTTTGGGAGGCGGAGGCGGAGGCGGAGGCGGGCGGATCACCTGAGGTCAGGAGTTCAAGACCAGCCTGGCCAACATGGAGAAACCCTGTCTCTACTTAAAAAAAAAAAAAAAAAAAAAATTCTTTCTGTCCCTTTGAGATGTTGTAAATCTTCTGAAAAGCTAAATAAGCCCATGGCTACCTGTAAGACTCAGGAGTGTTTCCTAAGACACCTGGAGGCCACCTCTTTGAAATGTAAACATCAGGGAAGACAGCATCCCATCTCCTAATTTGCATGAGAAGATAAGAGAGCAGCTGAGCTGTTTGGCCCGAGGACTTGCTCCAAGCTGCAAAACTATCTCCTGTCTAGATGGGTTTTTGTTTTTGTTTTTGTTTTTTTCCTCTTGGGTAAAAGCAATTAGCTAATGCAGGTTTATCAGGTGAATTCAAGATGAACTGAAAGGACAAAGGGTGCCATCAGGTCTCTTACTTGAGGACTCGTTATGGTTTACCATCAGAACATGTATGCAATGGGTTGTGTTTGCTTGGCTATAAAGGGTAAGTATCTCTCTGTCACATTATTATTACTATCATCCACCCCTCATCCTATGTGTCCTCAAAGGGTGTAAGTGAGGACATGAGAAGGAAAGGGGGTCATTGGTTAAAGTCCCTCATGCTCTAACAGTAGCTTTGAAATGTCACATGGCAATGTGAATAAATGAAGGTCTCTAAAAATACAAACTGATCTCTTTCAATTCATGGCCAGATGCATAATACCCTTTCCTATGAAGAATCATCAAGTGTGGTACAGGAGAAAGAACAGGAGATGTGACATCAGAAGAGTTGGCTTTGTATCCCAGCCCTGCCCCTTACTAGCTGTGTGACTTTGTCAAGACATTTAACTGCACTGAATTTCAGTTTGATTGTGTCTTTTACAAGATCTCTTGGATTCCTTTCATTGTTACTTTCCATATAGTGAAACTTGGATGCTCACACTGCTCTGTAGGCAGTGCCAAACAGCCTGTAGGCCTCCAGTCTTTGGAAAGAAAGCACAGTAGCTGGGTGCGGTGGCTCATGCCTGTAATCCCAGCACTTTGGGAGGCCAAGACGGAAGGATTGCTTGAGGCCAGGAGTTCAAGACCAGCCTGGGCAACATGTCAAAATCCTGGTTCTACTAAAAATACAAAAGTTATCTGTGCATGGTGGTACACACCTGTAATCCCAGCTACTTCAGAGGCTAAAGCAGGAGAATCTTTTGAACCCAGGAGGCAGAAGTTGCAGTGAGCTGAGATCGCGCTACTGTACTCTCAGCTCACTGCAACCTCTGCCTCCTGGGTTCAAAACTAAGACCTTGTCTCAAAAAAAAAAAAAAAGAAGGGAGGAGAGATGGAAGGAAGAAGGGAAAGAAAGAAGGAAGGAAGGAAGAAAGGAAGGAAGGAATAGAGTCATGCAACTGGACAATTATGTGTGTAAGGGACAATACTAATGCATGACTGTGTACGCCAACTAGTGATGGGTGTGTGTGTGTGTGTGTGTGTGTGTGTCTTTGTGTCCATACACTTTCATATTGCCACACTAAAACCAGATTCATATATGAGGTGTTAAAACATTCCTGGGAACATAGCAAGATAGAAAAACCTAACTCCCATAATCCTGCTTGGGAATAATATTCTATCTTGTTTCAAAAGGAATGCTTGGATCAGCTGCACGGGGAAAGGAGTAGAAACCTTAGGATGCATGCTCAAATTACATCAAGTGGTTGCTAAACTCACAGAAGGTGGGGTGAGTTTCGCTGAGTGGAGAATAAACATTTCTGGGAGTGGGAATGAAATTGTTGCGGTAGAAGAGCCAGGGATTGACCCCAGCAACTCTTCCCCAACCAGTCTTTTCCCCTATGACCTTCCTTCCAAATACATGTTGAAATATGGGTCCAAGGGGGCTCACAAGTTTTGGTTTGCCGCCCCCCCCGCCCCCCCCACACACAGAGAGAGAGAGAGAGAGAGAGAGAGAGAGAGAAAGAGAGAGAAATGGACACTTATAATTCTGGTTCTT
>CAUYLG010064275.1:0-14944 GCA_963573385.1 Cacajao melanocephalus | reverse complement strand
GATCTTCAATGCAAATGAAAAACACAGGGGACCAGAGGCACTATTGTTATCCTACATAAAACAGACTTTAAATTGACACAATTAAGAATGACAAAGAAAGACACTACTTAATTACAAAGGTTTGAATTCAACAAGAATACTTAACTAACTAAAATATATATGTACCCAGCATTGGAGCACTCAGATTCATAAAAGAATTTTTTTTTTATTTGCAGAAAGGCCTAAACACACCCACAATAGTAGTAGGAGACTTCAACAACCCACTGACAGCATTAGACAGATCATCAAGTTGGAAATATAATTAAGAAATTCTGGAATTAAACTTGACACTTGACCAACTGGACCAAATAAACATCTATAGAATACTCCACCCAACAACTACAGAATATGCATTATTTTTATCTGCATATAGAACATATTCTAAGATTACCTACATGTTTGGATAAAGCAAGTCTCAAAAATTTAAAATATTAAAATCATATCAAGCACGCTGTTGACCACAGTGCAATAAAAATAGAAATCAATATCAAGAACATATCTCAAAACTACACAGATACATGGAATATAAACAACTTACTCCTGAATAACTCATGGGTGAAAAATAAATTAAGGCAGAAGTAAAAAAATATAAAATGAATGACAACAGAGACAAAAATTACCAGAATCTTAACGTCTAAATCAACATGAAGAGGAAATTTACAGTGCCAAATGCTTCATTAAAAAGTTAGAAAGATTTCAGACTGATAATCTAACATTGCACCTAGTGAAACTAGAAAGAAACAATTCAACTCCAAAGCTAGCAAAAGAAAAGAAATAACTAAAATCAGATAACTTAATAAAATTAAGAGTCAATAATCCATAAAAAGATCAATAAAACTGAGTTGTTTCTGCAAAAAATAAATGAGATTGATAAATCAAAGGTAAACGAGATCCATCAGTGTGTCCTGGATAAGGAACATGGAGTCTAAAGAGATTATTTTGGATCTTTAAGATTTAATGACTACTCTGCTGTGTTTAGGACTCACATGGGGCCTGTAGCCCCTCTGTTTTGGCCGCTTTCTCCGTTTTGGAATGGGAGTATTTACCCAACGCCTGTATACTCATTGTATCTTGGAAGTAACTAACTTATTTTTTTTGTTTTACCACCTCATAGGTAGAAGGAACTAGACTTGTCTCCGATAAGATTTTGGACTTTTGAGTTAATGCTGAAGTGAGTTAAGATTTGGTGGACCATTTGGAAGGTATCATTATATTTTGCAATGTGAGAAAGACATGAGATTTTGGAGGGGCCAGGGGCAGAATGATGTGGTTTGACTCTGTGTCTCACCCAAACAATATGTTTGATCGTAATCCTCAATGTTGGCCCAGCATGGTGGCTCAAGCCTGTAATCTCAGAACTTTGGGAGGTTCAGGCAGCCAGATAACTTGAGGTCAGGAGTTTGAGACCAGCCTGACTAAAATGGTGAAACGTCGTCTGGACTAAAAATACAAAAAATTAGCCGGGCGTAGTAGCGAATGCCTGTAGTCCCAGCTACTCGGGAGACTGAGGCAGGAGAATCACTTGAACCTGGGAGACAGAGGTTGCAGTGAGCTGAGATTGCACCACTGAACCCCAGCCTAGGTGACAGAGTGAGACTCAAAAAAAAAAATCCCCCATGTTGGAGATGGGGCCTGGTGCGTGGTGATTAAAACATGGGGGCAGATTTCTTCTTGGTGCTGTTCTCAAGATAGGCAAAACCATTCAGGACATAGGCATAGGCAAGGACTGCATGGCTAAAACACCAAAAACATTGGCAACAAAAGCCAAAATAGACAAATGAGATCTAATAAAACTCCAGAGCTTCTGTACAGCAAAATAAACAATCATTAGAGTGAACCAGCAACCAGCAGAATGGGAAAAAATGTTTGCAAGCTACCCATCTGACAAAGGGCTAATATTCAGAATCTGTGGAGAACTAAAACAGATTTACAAGAAAAAAACAAACCTATTCAAAAGTGGGCAAAGTACATGAGCAGACACTTTTCAAAAGAAGACGTATATATGAGGCCAACAAACATATGAAAAAATGCTCATCATCACTGGTCACTGGAGAAATGCAAATCAAAACCACATTGAGATACCATCTCATGCCAGTTAGAATGGCAATCATTAAAAAATCTGGAGAAAACAGATGCTGCAGAGGATGTGGAGAAATAGGAACACTTTTACCATGTTGGTGGGAGTGTAAATTAGTTCAACCATTGTGGAAGACAGTGTGGCGATTCCTCAAGGATCTAGAAATAGAAATTCCATTTGACCCAGCAATCCCATTACTGGGTATATATCCAAGGGATTATAAATCATTCTATTATAAAGACACATGCACAAGTATGTTCATTCTGGCATGGTTTACAATAACAAAGACTTGGAACCAACCCAAATGCCCACCGATGATAGACTGAACAGAGAAAATGTGGCACATATACACCATGGAATACTATGCAGCCATAAAAAATGATGAATTTGTGTCCTTTGTATGGACATGTGTGAATCTGGAAACCATTATTCTCAGCAAACCGACTCAAGAACAGAAAATCAAACACTGCATGTTCTCACTCGTAGGCGGGTGTTGAACAATGAGAACACATGGACACACGGAGGGGAGCATCACACACTGGGGTCTGTTGGCAGGGAGTAGGGGAGGGACGGAGAGGTAGGGAGGTTGGGGAGGGATAACATGGGAGAAATGCCAGATATAGGTGATGGGGGGATGGAGGCAGCAAACCACATTGCCATGTGTGTACCTATGCAACAATCCTGCATGTTCTGCACATGTACCCCAGAACCAAATGAGCAATAAAATACATATATATATATAAAGATAGTGAAAACATCTCACAATGTCTGGTTGTTTAAAAGTGAGTGGCACCTCCCCTTCTCCCTATTCCTCTATCTCCAGTCATGTGAAGGACTGGCTCTCCCTTTGTTTTCCATCACGGTCGAAAGTTCCCTGAGGCCTCCTCAAAAGTTGATGTCACCATGCTTTCTGTACAACCTGTGGATCCATAAGCCAATGAAACCTCTATTTTTTAGTAAATTACCCAGTCTCAGGTAGTTCTTTATAGCAAGGATGGAACAGACAACCATGAGAGTTCCTCTGTATCACTCACCATGTTTTGTTGCACACTGCATACTTCCATCATATCACTTCTTGCTCTGTATTGTTACATGAGGTTTACCAAACTGCTTGATTCACAGTGTTTTAGGTCCAGGTGTGGTATGGATTTCTAATGTGCACTAATATCTAATGAAGTTTTCTCTTCTTTCAGGTACACAGGATAATTATACTTTTCTTTCCTTTATAATTAGGCTAGAGATGGTACCACAGTTATGGCTAATTGGTTTAAAAAGTCAGTTCCAGTCTTTTCTTCCCATGACATGGTAACACATATACATATTCTAAATGATGCAGCTTCAAGAGAGTGAGAAGTCTATCATCCTCTGTCTCTGGGTGATTGTGCAGAGTCTCCAAAATTTGGCAGTTTCTGTAACTGCAGTATATTTTTATAGATGAATAAAAAAATAACCTAAATTTGACTGTAGATATGGAAACAGTAAAATAATATAAAACATTTCAATATAGATGGGAAAGATAGTAACCATATTATACAGTGACAACATATTTGGAATAACTGTCATGTTTCACAAATTATTCATCAGAACATGGAACAAATGAACTTGTAGCCAAAAAGAAGGTAGAAAGCAAAGTAGAAAATGTAAATGTTATTAGGTTCATGCAAAAGTAATTGCGGTTTTTGCAACAATTTCATTGCAAAAATCGCAATTACTTTTGCACCAACCTACTGGTAATTGTGTTAGTTGTTATTTGTTGTGCTTGGCACAGTATTTAAGTAAAAGAAGAACTCTGAAAATAATTGGTTAGTCTCAAAGCAAATAATAATAATAATGGGAATAGAAAAGTCCAAAAATTCTAGACCTTCTAACTTTTAAAAAGACAACTTACTTCTGAGCTCCAAATATAAAAGAAAAGGGTTATAAGATTTTAAGAAATGAATGCCCAATAAAACCTTTAATCTGATTTAAATTTCCTCTGTGAAAAGTTTTGCTTAAGAGTGTGGCACCTAATAAAACATTTTAATTTAATAAAGTAACTCAGAACAAAAATCCCATTAAGTGTGTGGCCTTCCAAGAGAAGACCATACTGGAAGCCTCACCTCAAGGCTGTCCTGATTAAATTGAGGGAGAGTAGGGAGGTTCAAAAAGTCTCTCTTTCTCTCTCTCTTGGTATATGATATATTATATAATATACAATAAAACTAAATATAAATATGTAACATATAAATATATATAACAATAAAATGAAAATATATAACATTGTATAATCCATAGTATTTTCATAATTTATATAGTATTTGAGAATATAACTTGAAAAGAACTGGAGGTATAGCTACTGATTTTTTTTTGCCATAAGAATACGTTTATTTTGCAAGTGATTTTAATTCTTTAGCCACAATGTCCCCATATTTTATTTATACATATAAATATATGTAATTTTATATATTAAATATATAAAAATATTTTATATTTTTCTATACTTTTCATACATTAGATACAGAATTTGTTAGACATTTCATATATATATATATATATATATATATATATATATTCTATTAGTTCTGTCCCTCTACACAACCCTACAACCCTAATACCGCCATCCCACAAAAATGGGATGGACTCTCACCCAAAATTCGGTTTGGATATGAAGGCTGATGATGCCACATATGCACCAAGAGGGTATAAAAAGTTATATTACTCACAAAATGAGTTTTTTTTTTTTGAGAAGAAAAGGACAATCTCTCAAACATAAATAAGGATGGCTTGAGAAAGTGGAGAAAGGAGACTAGTTTGTTTTTTATGGTAGCTGGGAGTGGGGTTACGATAAGAATTACTGAGTAGGGGCTAGCACTTATGTGTTTTGAACTTCCTACTGACACCAAAGGTAAGAGCGCCCAGGCTTTCTCATGGCAGATGTGTGTGGAAGGGCAAGCAGGAGTGGTGGGTCTTAAAAGTTGTCTGCTGTCCACTACAAAAAATTCAGTCATACTCTTTTTGTCAGATCTTGACAAAGTCTACTCCAAAGTGGTTGTACCCTTTTGTAGTGCCAGATTACCTATTTTTTCCATAATTTTGCCCCTGCCCCCAAAAAAAAGAAAGAAAGAAAACTATGTGGTAAAGCTTTTGAATTGTTAATAATCTGATAAGTGATAAACTATATCACCATGTGATTTTAATGTTAACCTATTCTGTGATTTTGTGAGGTTGTATACATTTTAATATGTTTAAGGTGTGGATAATATGCTCTTATCTTATGTCTATTTTCCCATAAGGCTATTGCTGTTTTATTCTCTCTCTCTCCTTTGTTTTTTTACAAGCTCTTTGTATATTATTTATATTAACTATTTTTCTGTTATATAACCTACACGTTTTTTTAATTTTTTTTTTTTTTTTGCTGATGGTGTTTTCTTTGTGACAAAAGCTTTTTTAATTAAATGTGATCAAATTTATTAATATTTTCTCTTACAGTATCTGAAGTTTAAGTCTCAATTAAGAAAATATTCATTCCTCACAGGTAATAGATTAAAGCATCCTTGCTTTCTTCTACTACTGGTATTGTGTTTCATTTTACTTTTCAATCTTTTCAACCTCTGGTCTACTTGAAACATATCAAGGTATATGGTGTGAGGAACAAATCAAATTTTGTTTTTTTTGTGTTTTGCTTTTGTGTAGTTCCAACACCACTAATTTAAAAAGCACATCTTTTCTCTCAACTGTTGTGAGATGTCATATTTGTCATATATAACATTTTTTTATTTCTTGACTGTTTTGTTCTGGTCCATTGATCCATGTATCTATGTATGTGCATATACTCCACTGGTTTAAAAAACATCATAATATATTTTGATATTTGCCCTCCTATCCACATGGCTATTTTTCAAGGTCCTCCTAAGTATTCTTACTTGTTGGTTTTACCAAATGAATTCTAAAACCTAGGTTCATAAAAACGCTTGATGGTATTTTTATTGGAATAGTTTTACATTTAGATAACTCGAGGAAAATTGACATATAATGTTGATTCTTTATTTTCAAGACCACAGTATCCTACTAATTTTGAAAAGATCTGTACTGCTAAAGATACCAGAAAACACCTTTGAAAAAATTACAATGGAGACAATTTTTACAGTGAAAGAGATATGACCTAACTGACTCCATCTTGCTTCTAACCTCAAAGTTGTCCTTTATTCTTGAGTGTAGGCCAGAATAACTTTGGGAGAAATTTAGTTTATGATTTAGCTTTGAAACAAAGACAATAATATCCCTTTCCCAAAACAAACCCCCTTCCTGCCTGGGGACTACACTGCCTTTGCAAGACTAACTAATTAGTCACAGGATTAGAAATTATGGTTTAGGAGTCATGCAGCTGGAGGCTGCAAGAATCTTAACCTCCCCAAATGGTTCCTTGGAGATAACATCACTATTGTGAAATGTAAGATCAGGGCTTGACATTCTTTGCATTGGATGTATTAGCAGGAACTATCCAGACTAATCAACTACTTCATCCGGTCTTGTGTTCCACCCTCCCTCCTCTAAGCCCCATTCAGGAACTGACTCAGCACAAGAGGACAGCTTCAACTCCCTATAATTCATCTCTGACCTGACCAGTCAGAACACCTGTCAAATTATCTTCAAAAACTCCAGTCCTTGAATTCTCAGGGAGACTGATTTGAGAAATAATAAAACTTTGGTCTTCTACACAGCTGGCTCTGTGTGAATTACTCTTTCTATCTTGCAGTTCCCCTCTCTTAATAAATCAACTCCTTCTAGACAGTGGGCAAGGTGAATCTGTTGGGTGGTTACAAGACTATTACAGTAAGTCCTCACTTTAGGTCTTTGATAGGTTCATGGAGACTGCTACATCAAATGAAACAATGTATATAACAAAATCATTTTTTTTCTCATCATCCTTATGTTATTCAAGGACCTGCTGTATGTTGTTTCATTTAATGTTGCAGTTTCCAAGAACCTATCCATGATGTTAAGTGACAACGTAAATTACATATAAAGCATGGAATTTGACATGAATAGTGTGTGTTCTATATGAGGGAAGGAGAAAGAACCACACATTTGGTAGCAACAAGAGGGCAATCCTGCATGAACTGCTGTGGCCACCTATATTCAGTTTGCCTCTGTTTCTGGGAACACAGGGGAATTTTTTTTTCCATCTCTTGCAGTTGAGTGGGGTTATCTGCTACCATGACATACGCATGTATTTTGACTAATACACAGGAACTGTATATTTTCTTTTTTATAACCCTGGTGCCCTGTACATTATGTAGACAATTAGAATATATGTATTAAAAACTAAAAGTTATTATATCAGAAATTCTAGCAGTATTATCCCATGGCCTCACATAATTTTCCATCGTAAATATAGCTAAATATTCAAATTTGTATTATATATTAGTTTTCCATTAACCTACAATTTTCTGAACACTTCTAAATTTCTATCTGAGAAGATTATTATACATTTTTCTGTACTTTATTCATCCATTAGGAATTCTATATTGTTTCTCTTAATCTTCTCCTAGTCATAGGTATGCATTTTAACACTGTTTAAATAGAATAATACATAAAACTAAAAGTGAAGTTATGCAATCTTCATAATAAAATCCACCAATTACTTTGGTGAAATGGGTATAGAAATCAGATAGAGCTCAACAATAATAAGAACACTGACTAATTTTGCTGATGTGACTCATTTTACGTTAAACCTAATGGTTTATTTAACTGACAGCTAGTGTCTCCTTTTAGGATAATTTGAACAGTAATTAAGTGTAATTTAAGCTTGATAAAGTACTGATGATATAACAGGGAGACCTGGGTTCATCAATTGGTAGCTATATTTAAGGAAAGGTGATTTTGTGGCATTCCCAAATTCTGTGCTTTTGGGGTATTCTATTTCCTAAAGTGAATGTGGTATAAAAAAGCTGTTATTAAATCCTAGTGATCCAAGAAAACCCTATCTTATATAACTTGCCAAGGACTACATAGCCAAATAGTATTCAATTGCTGAGGGAAAGCAACTGTGTTTTGAAGTTTTGCATAAACTTTTAAAGTAAATATATATATATATATATATATATATATTTGCTTAAACTGTCCTTTTAGATGCTCAGATTACTTATTGTTTCAAAAGTTTTTTTTTCTAAAACACGATGCAGTATGTTCTTTTGCTTTAAAGCAGGGATTCACTAATTTTGATGCGGTACTATAAAAATCTACCTTTGAGTCACCTCGCTTCAGAAATCACCTAAAAATTGATATCTGAAAAACACACTACACAGCTGAAGTGAGTTACATTACAACAAACGTTTTCTACTAGCATTCTATTTTAAGAGCAAGAAAAAAAAATAAATTTTGGCAACATGATTTAACAGCTGCATATAGTATTTATGCTAAAGAAATCACATAGCAGATTTTTGATTGCCCACAGAAGGAGATCCAAGGAGAGCACACAATTAAGCTACACAGATAATCATCTCAACCATGAGTTTCAGCCATCTCAGCTGTTAGTAATTACCCAATTTTTATTTCACTACTACCCTTGCTATTCTTCCCAGGAACATTACAAGAGATATTCAATAATGAGGAACAACAATGAGTTATTAATAACACAAAATACTCCACATACTGAATCAATATTGCATATTAATTCTTAAATGAGAAACATGTTATATCAATGAACAACAAGACATAGAAATTGTTGATAGGACAAAGTTAATATCCACACTTCGCTTGAAGGATAGCGAGGATGTTCTATGAGACCTAGCAGCATACTCAAGGGACAAATAGCTAAACACTTCCATAATTTCTTCCACAATGAAATAATGCAATTTTTTATGAACACATTTTATTATCTATGTTTCTATAGCCAGAATCATTATTTGAAGTGGTCATTGACATATGAAGACTTGGAAATAATCATATGACTCTTATAATTCATAGCCAATGTTGAATGGACAATTTAAAAAAATTTTGCAGCCTTTTTGTGATTCATAATATATGGCTATCTTGAAGGTTAGCAATTACTTCTTGCATTTTTTTCTGCTTATGAAAACTTCAAATTGATTCCTTTTCTAATATTTAGTTCATCCCTCAAATAGTTATGTGATTGTTATCACTAGCATGTTTTTATTTTAATTGGTTCATGACATTATGACAAAAAGTGATTTAAAAATCTTTCAGTGTCAGAAATGTAATGAGTGGTGAAAACTATGCTAAACTATATTTTACGACAAAGATTATGGTTTCATTTCCAAAATGCCACTGATGCTCTCCTGAAGTTAATTATTTCCATTCAAAAATGTAAGGCCAGGATTACCAGATCTTCCATTACTTCTAAAAGAAGCCACTAATAGTATGATTATAATAGTTGCACAGATTAATATTTTTATCATCTTTGTGTTCTTTATACTTAAAGAACAAAATTTCATAGTACAGATAATCTATCCCTTAAATGTGTAATTAAATTTTTCATGCAGCCACATAGTTTCATACTTTGGTTGAATAATTAATTACATATACATATGTTTTTTTTTTTTTTTTTGAGATGGAGTCTTGTTCTGTCACCCAGGAGTGCAATGGTGTGATCTCGGCTCACTGCAACCTCTGCCTCCTGGGTTCAAGCAATTTTCCTGCCTCAGCCTCCAGAGTAGCTGGGATTACAGGCATGTGCCACCATGCCTGGCTAATTTTTGTATTTTTAGTAGAGATGGAGTTTCACCATGTTGGTCAGGATGCTCTCCAACTCCTGACCTCATGACCCACCCACCTTGGCCTCCCAAAGTGCTGGTATTACAGGCACGAGCCACTGTGCCTGTTCATTAATGACATATTTTAACTTGCTCTTTCTCATTGTTAATGCCACATGCTGACCACAAACACAATACCCATTGACTAAGAAAATTTTGTTTGCACAATAATCCCTTTTATCTTGCTTTGATATACACTTTCTCATTGTTCTGCTATACTCTTCTTTTTGCATTGTACCCCCAAAACTGGAAACATTTCCCAACACTGTTTCCATTAAATAAAGAAAAAGACCCAGCCTGGCCAATATGGTGAAACTCCATCTCTACTAAAAATATAAAAATCAGCTGGGCATGGTGGCGTGTGCCTGTATTCCCAGCTATTCGAGTGGCTGAGGCAGGAGAATCACTTGAACCTGGGAGGCGGAGGTTGCAGTGAGCCAAGATCATGCCACTGCACTCCAGCCTGGACAACAGGGTGAGTCTTCACTGCCAAAAAAAAAAAAAAAAAAGAAAAGCAAATAATTTCCTATTTACATGAAATAGATAATTTATAAATTCTATGAAACACTCCAAACAAACCCTATGATGATAGCAAAAGAAGTAAACATAAAATAAGGACAATCTCTCAAGAATATGTTGATTTCCTCATAGCTTAGTTTGCACACAGGCTAATGATGACAATATTGTGGCATGAAACCTAAGAGTGTATGTTTGGGGGGTGTATGTGTGTGTTAGAGAGACAGAGACTGCTTTTTAAATCTACTACCGATAAGTTCAAAAGGTTTACCTTTCACATGCACACTTATCATCTTAGAACCTTTTAAACACACACACACTTATCATCTTAGAACCTTTTAATATCTGTTTATGAAACTGTCTCAGGAGAATGATAAACAGTAAATTAATTTTCCTTTAGGCCTTTTTTTCTAACCACATGCTATAGAAGTGCCTGTTAGTCAAAGATTTAGGAGAAAATATAACAAATTTTATTTGAATAGTTGCTTTATAAAACCAGCTGCATATGCTATAGAGTAGGAAGAAATTGCCTAGGTAAACGTCTGTCCTTCAATTCTTGAGGAAAACTAAAGGTTAAACACAGAGGAGACAATTCAAGTCTAGGTGATCCTATGAATTCTCTTTAAAATACTTGCACGTGCACACCATCAATATGTTAGAGAATGTATTTTAACATATTAAGACATAAAAATGTTCAATATTAATTTAAAACCCCATGGAACAGAAATAACAGTATTATCCTGCCCCATCACACAAACATGGAGTAAATAGTAGGAGCTGATGCTACTGGCTAACTGAATGCTAATACTGGAAAAAAACAAGAGTCTGAAAAGTAAAATATCAAGTGTTGATTTGCGCCCAAATCCTGCCACACTTTTTACGAGACAAAATCAGACTCATTGTAGAAGACATATTCACATATTCTATGCTCGTTGTTAAGCACACACATATTAAGAACTGTTATATCTTCTTGGAGAATTGATTCCTTTATCATTATGTAATGCCCTTCTTTACTTTGGTATTTTTCCTTACTCTCAAATCTGCTTTGTCTGAAATTAATATAGTTACTGCAGCTGTCTTCTTGTTAGTGTTGTTAGCATGGTATATGTTTCTCCATCACTTTACTTTTATGGGTCATAATTTTCTGCTTCTTTCATATTTCATAATTTTTACTGTATGATAAATATCAGTGATTATTATGGTGTTGTCTAAATTTGTTATTCTACATTAACTAAATTTGAATTATGTTTAGACAGACAGTTAAGTTACTTAGAGATCAGTTGAATCCTTCTCTACTGAAAAATCTATCATACAATGAATTTTTTTAAACCTCATTGGCCGGAATTTAAATGTTTCCCAACCCTGGGTAATTTCTGGGAATTAATCAAGCCAGGACTTTCCAGTTATCTGTCTTACCTTGTGGAATTCCATCTTATGCATGCACAGCTTTTTATTGAGCAAAAAATTTCAAAGGCTTTTCTATGCAGATTTGTGATGCTCTTCCTCTGTGGTATTATGCCCTCAACTCTGGTATTCTACTCCACAAATTCCAAAGTTTAGCCATCTAAACTTTCCAAAATTTCAATTCTGGTCTTTTCAATCCAGGGAGATTATTGGCATTTTCGTGAATTTACCTTTCTGATTTCTCTGTCTGGGGTATTGTGGTTCTTACCTTCTTTTATCTGTTCACTGATTATGCTTCTATGCTGCATGTTTGCCGAACTCGGCAAACGGTATTTCATCTATATTTTCAAGTTTTGTAATTTTTTTTAAAGAAGGGCAAGTTCACTACCATTTATTCTATCAAAGTAGGAAAAATTTCATCTTGCAGTTTTAATATACCAAATTTACAATATTTTGTAATAAAATAATCACTATTGATAGTCCTGTTTTTATTCATTATTATTTGCTTTTCTTAGTATTATTTTACTATAAAATAGAATTCCTGGAACCACCCCCCTTCTACCCCGCATCCGCATAGATTTCCTTATGATCCTCTATGAGGTATAAGCCTGGGAGGTGGCAGACAATAGCTCCCCCTGACCCAGCAAGAAACTCCCAGGCTCAAGGTGTGGCTGCCATTGAGGAGCCCAGGCTGGGGCCACAACCCTGAATAAACTCTGTTGGCACATAACCTTCAGCTGTGTGTGAGTGGGTCAGTCCTGCAGTATTGGTTGGGTGTTGATTTGTGTGTGGACAAGAGGTGGTTGTTGGCTGGTGAAGGCTAATGGAAGATTAGCACCCCAATCTCCCCAGCCACTCCTGCAAGTAGCATGACAAGGCATACACCTGTCAGGAATGTCTGGTACCTGGTTCTTAACCTGGTCTGCTTTCTTCCAAGTTTGCCTGGGGCCTAACCCTGCTAGAGGCTATAGCACTTTACAAGCAAGGTCTGCCTCCTTCCACCCCCTAGCCTGTCGGCGCTGTATACAAGTAGGAACTTCCTTTCCTTCACATCCCTTTTAACCCCTAGTCAGAGCATTTCAGCTACCATGACTTGCTACCTCCATTCCTCCTGTGTTGGACAGAGGCTGGGGGCAGTGCCAGCCTGATTCTTCCCACCTACCTGCCATCTGTTCCTGCCTTCAGATGGATGGACAGTTTGTGGACTGTTGATAGAAGTGGAGACTGGGTGGGGGCTTCTCTCTCTACCCAGGGCTGGGCTGATCCCCATACTACAGCTAGTTGTTGCCCCCGCTCCCGAGTTGAGGAGTTGAGAGGGTGAAGGCTACAGTCAGTCCAGGCTGTGGATTCTTGTGCCTATAGGGAGTTACTCCAACCACCTATTCTGTTTAGTGCCTTTGCACCAAGTCCTCCACTCCTCCAATTGGGAGGAAACTGTTCACCACCTTGTGGTAAGGGACAACACCCTAAGGCTGCTGCCAATAGTTATGAGTAGCCCACCACCCCTTCAGGATCATTCAAGGGAAAGTACTGGAGACCCTGGGTATGGAAAGAAAGGAGGAAAAAACCATAAAAAGAATAATTATAATGTGAAGGTTTGTAAATAGTCCATGATGATGTCATGGCAGAGTCTGATTTCTATATAGAGGTAACTTTTTTTTTTTTAAATACTGTGCAAGCTCTGTGCTTCTAGAGTGTGGGAAATGGCTTGGGGAGGGTGGCCCCCAGCCTAGAAAGACTGTTGTGTTATTTGTTAAATTTCAAGAAAATGATTTGTAGATCCTGCAAATAAATAAATGAATAAAATAGACGACTTAATGTCAATTTTGACTTGATTTTGTCAAGTTCTTTTACGTATACATATAAAGTATATGTGTATAAATATAAATGTATGTGTATTTATGTGCATGTTTATATATACACACACATATACTTGTATACACACATATCTATAAATTGTGTGAAATTTTTATCCCACTAAAGATACCACGTTTATTGAACTGCCAAGGAGCAATCCACTCTCCCCACAGACCTCTGGAATCCTGGCAGTAAGAGACCCCTCTACAACTATAGACACTTGAGTTGGCTGAGAAGGTTGCTTAGAGAAGTGGTAGGGGCAGAACTCCAGCCAGTGCAGAGCACAGAGGGTTTAGTGTGGGAACGTCTGTACTGGAGCATGGCCACGGATGCCCATCCCTTGCAGGCTCAAGTCATCCCTTCTTGTTCCCATAGAAGACTTGAGCACTGGGGGAACTCTCAGACTTAAATTCTGCAGTGTAGTTGCCCATTAGACAGAACCAGTCTGACCTGAGCACCCCTTGTTGTGCTGGCTTCTACTGAGGCTCTGGCTTCGTAGTGTCTGCTTGTAGGGCAGCCTTGGGTGCCCAGGGCTTCTGGATCATAGCTCCTTCACTGGCGGATTGTGCCCGACCGTAGAGAGCTCCAGTGGGGCAGCCCCACAGCCATGCACCAGCCCACCATATCACTTTTCATACCACAGCTTTCTCCAGGCCCACTTCAACTTTCCACATCACTTTGCCAGTGTGTGTGTGCATGGGCTGTACCTTCCCTGCCTCACCAGCACACCTGTGTGTGTGTGTGTGTGTACCCTGCCCTAGCTCTGCTGCTATCTGAAGTGCACCCCATTCCCCTGTCCCAACATTGACTGCAGTCAAGGCCTTGTCAGGCACAGAGCATCCCAGGCCTGCTCCAGCCAGCTACTGCCATTGTGACAACATTGTGCCAGAATGAAACTAGACACTGAGAACAGTGGACGCTTCTCCACCTTGAGCAGTCACAGAAGGTGCACACAGACCTGCGCCTGCAAGTGCTCCAGCCCCCTGTTAACATCACCACCATGGTGACCATTCACACAGTAGACAATCAAGGGTTCCCCACTACTCCAGCACCATGCTGCCTTTGCTGCTGCTATGAATGCCCCTGGGGAGACAAATGCCCTTGAAGCCATCAGCACCTTGCTGCAGATCATGAGTGTGCATTTTGCCACCCTGCCTCTGTGGGGATCGCTCCCGTTCACGGTGCTTAACTGTACCATGGCCATTTTGAGCTTGAGCCCATACACGTTTCACCTCTCACCTGGAGGCTGTTGAGCTGAGGGAAGGGATGAAGTGTTGATGCATAACTTCTGCAAAAT
>CAUYLG010064271.1:0-52637 GCA_963573385.1 Cacajao melanocephalus | reverse complement strand
TATGTGTGTATATGTACACACACGTATATATATGTGTGTATATGTACACACACGTATATATATGTGTGTATATGTACACACACGTATATATATGTGTATATATGTACACACACGTATATATATGTGTATATATGAAGTTTCGTTCTTGTTGCCCAGGCTGGAGTGCAGTGATGCGATCTTGGCTCACTGCAACCTCCGCCTCCTGGGTTCAAGTGATTATCCTGCCTCAGCCTCCTGAGTAGCTGGGGTTACAGGTGTCTGCCACCATGTTGGTCAGGCTGGTCCCAAACTCCTGACCTAAGGTGATCCACCTGCCTCAGCCTCCCAAAGTGCTGGGATTACAGGTGTGAGCCACTGCCCCGGCCATTCTACCCATTCTAGACTCACGGATGAGAAAGGCACAGAGACGGGGGCTTCCACCCATTCTAGACTCAGGTGACCCTATTTTTATCTCTTTTATCTGTTGAGTTTTCTGGTCTTACTTTGACAAATGGGGAAAAGCTTTTTAAAAATTTCTTAGGAAGCACTGTAAATTGGTGAGATACCAGGGAGCTTGCAACACTGTTGACAATAACAACGTTTATTGAGAATTTACTGGGTGCCAGACTCTTGACTAGATTATTTCTGTGTATTATCTTATTTATTTCTTTAGAATTTACGTAAATTCTGAGTGCTTCCACTTAATTCTAGGCTGACCATCGCAGCTGTTATTCCTGAGTTGTTGAAAGCGTTGGTTCTGAGCAAGGCTCTGAGGGGAGAAAAGGAGGTGCCAGCGGGCCCAGGTGCTTTGGGAGTCCTTCTGGGAGAAGGCACACAGCGTCCAGCAAGTTCTTTGAGTGAAGAACCCTGTTTATCTTAGTTTAACCCGACAATTTTGACATGTATTTGCTCGTGGAACTTTTTTATCCGGTAGAACTCGTTAATATTCCGTAGAACTAGTTTTCCTTTGGGACTTTTTTTTTTAAAAGCGAATGATTCCATGTGTCAACCCCTTATTTTGAAAAAATATCTCATCATTCAAGTTTCAAAAAGGCAAGATTTAATGCAGGATTTTGCTCCTTAGCCCAGCTAGGCCTGGGTTCTTGCCTCAAGATCTGGAAAAATGAGGCGTGCAGACATCAGAGGGTGAGAGGAATAGAATTTATTATGCAAAAGGGAAGCTCTCAGCAGAGAGGGGTCCTGAAAACAGGTTGCTAGATGCACGCCCCCTTCGCAGTTGAGTACCAGGGCTGACAGCGCAAATTCCTGGCAGCTCCAGCTGGGTCTTTCCAGTGCGCATGCTTGGACTGAGCTGCTCCATATTGATGTATTTCCCTTGCTGCACATGTGTTAAGGAACGGAATTTTCCACGGCAGGGATGTTTAGGCAAGCCCCCTCTGCAAGTTCCTTTATCTGTACGAAACATCTATGTAAGCGCTTGCGGGTTGGGTGGGAGGTTCTCAGAGGACCCTTCCCTTACTGTCTGCCTGAAGCAAGCTGGCGAGCTCTGTTCGGTATCGCTAGTCCTGGCATACAGAATTGAAGAGCAAATCTGCGGTACTAGGACTTACTATTTTAGTGATTCTCTTTCTTCTTTCAAAATTGTGTGTGCTTTTATACAGCTTTGCCACATCATTGACTGTGTAGACTAAGATACACACTTTCTCCACTTTTACTAAAATGATAAAATTAGCCATTTGAAATTCAACGAAATAAGTTGTTTACAGATCATTATTGAGTGCCGATTGTGTCCCATAATGAGCACTTACAAAGAGTAATTTAAGATTCAGCAATCCAAACGGCAAATATTCCTGAAATGGATATCCCCAAACTCAGTCCCCAGACCATGAAAATTTTACTTAATACCTCATTTGTTGGTACTTTTAGGCCCCAGTGGTTCAGAGGTCTGCAGAAATGAGTGGAAGCATCCGTTAACGACTCAACACTTGAATAAAATAATTAAATTTCAACTTCTTTTCTGGCAAACAATAATCGACTTTGTTAAACAGATGTTTCCTAGCAGAAAACCAACGAAGCACTCATAAGAGGGCTTTTTTAAGAAGTTTTTTTGGTTATCAGATAAGTAAAGGCTATTTTTATGAGTTTTTCATCTGGATGAAGTAATAACTTTATTGTAGATTCAATCACTTTGGTATAGTAATTATTGTATTGGAATTTTAGGTTAATCCTATATCATCTAGTGTCAGGAATATAATATTTACCATTTGTAAAAATTGGGTGAGTTAATAAAGTATGCCTGGGATGTATCAAAAGTGATGACATTATAAATAAAAAGTTCAGTGATCATTCCTAGATGAAAGGAAAATGCAAACTATAGAACATCAGAGCGAAAGCAAGCTGAAAAGGAAACCTAACAAGGTTAGATTTAGGATCTGCTGAATGACAGATCCACATCTGAAGACCTTACTGCCTTAGTTTTAGTAGCTATGCACTTTGCAGTCATTTCAAAGAACAAAGAAGGAATGCTCAGAAAAGATTTAACGGCTTTTCCACAGAAGATGTCATGTCTTTCCTGTAAGGCCCATGAAGCATTAACAGCTCTCCCAAGGCCGAGTGTGAGCCTGCATGTCTCAACACAGAGCGCCATCACTTGAGATGGATCTCCTCACTTCATATTGACTTGCTAAGCTGGGTCAAGTTGGTTATGTCTTCCTTGTCAGCCGGACACCTTTCTGGCTTAATTCACCTACACTAGGTGATTCTACCCTGTGAGATACTGAATGGCAGAACCTGTGTCATATTCGTTTGTAATGCCAGCATCTGAACCACCATCGGGGACATGACACAGTAAACATATACTAGATATTTTGGACAAATGCATCAAACTGAACTGTGAACGTAGACCACAAACGCATTGGAAGTTGTGCCATTTCGTCCTCATTTTTGTGTCTGAGAATTATCTCCAGTTAAATATTTACTTTTTCCTTCCAAGTAGCAAACTAATGTTTTCCATGTCTGTTTTCCTTAGTGGAGAACGGGGATCAGGAAAGTCTGAAGCCAGCAAACAGATCATAAGACACCTCACCTGCAGGGCTGGCTCCAGCAGGGCTGTGCTGGACTCCAGATTCAAACATGTAAGTTTTTTGTCTGAGTTGGCAAATGTGTGAGTGAAGATGTCGAGCCAATTGTCATTTACAAATAAAGGAGAGGGCATCATAATAGACACAGGGGGTCAAAATTTGTGGAAATAAAGAATAAAAAATTATTGATCTTAGGTACAAATTAGTATTGTTCAAGTGAACATTTATTTTACATATTTAAAAATATTTTGTACATTCTTTTTGTATTTGCTCTGAATAGTTGGATCTAAGACGTGTAACATAGATAGATGTTGTTAAAGAGTGCACTTTGTGGCCGGACACAGTGGCTCATGCCTGTAATCCCAGCACTTTGGGAGGCTGAGGCGGGTGGATCACCTGAGGTCAGCAGTTCGACACCAGCCTGGTCAACATGGTGAAAATCCATCTCTAATAAAAATACAAAAATTAGCCAGGTACGGTGGTGGGTGCCTGTAATCCCAGCTACTTGGGAGACTGAGGTAGAAGAATCGCTTGAACCCGGGAGGCGGAGGTTGCAGTGAGCTGCGATCGCGCCACTGCACTCCAGACTGGGCAACAGGGCAAGACTCTGTCTCAAAATAAGTAAGTAAGTAAATAAATAAATAAAGTACACTTTGGTGTGTTAGTACACTTTGGGGAGCTGGCCAGAAAAGAAATTACTGTGGATGATCACTGAGGGCTGGTAATAAGTCTTCAATGTATCTGAAAGGATCAGCAATAGCGTTAAAGACTTTGATGTACAGGCACCTTTGGGGGCAAAACAGATTTTAAATTATATTCAGAAACACTTGCAGTGTTAACTGTCCTGTTACTTCATCTATCTGAAATACGACCATGATTTGAGGAGGAGGCAAAAAGACCCATTAGCAGCTAAGATAAAGCTGAAAACATTCCTCACAATAAAACTCAGAAATTTTACTCAAGGAGCCCACCACAGGTGCTTATCCATAGACTGATTCTCTTGTTTATACATAGTTCTAGCAAGTTTTGTTAAAAGGTTTATTGAGACCATAGCAGATGAGAAGAAATTGAAGGGCCGCTGGAAGGAGCAGCCAAGAGTGGGGGAACAGAAAGAATCCAAAAGAACGGAACTCAACAGTTTGCCCTCTAGGGGCTTCCACCTAGAGATGGAACCCTCTCCATTTCTTAATTTCTTTTGGAAGTCACTCCAGAGGCCTGGAGGTTCGTGATGATTGTCCTAAGGTTGAAATAAAATCGTGTTTTGGAGGATACTCCACCCCTGCTTATGCTGATGACCATGATTAAGGCCATGGGTACACCAGCAGCTGCCGCTCCTAATCTCCATCCCGCCTCTCATTCTTAAGAGGCAGACCCACCTGTCCAGCACACTTCCTGGACATGCCACAGTGCACTGCAAGACATGGCCAAAATTTAAGTCTGTCTTTCTTTCTTTTATTTATTTATTGTTGTTTATTTATTTTTGAGACAGTCTCATTCTGTCACCCAGGCTGGAGTGCAGTGGCATGATCACCATTCACTGCAGCCTTAACTTCCTGGACTCAAGCGGACCTCCCACCTCAGCCTCGCAAGTAGCTGGGACCGTAGGCACGTGTCTTTAGCCCAGCTAATTTTTGTATTTTTTTGTGGTGATTGGGTCTCCTTGCATTTCTCAAGCTGGTCTGGAAATCCTGGGCTCAAGTGATCCACCCGCCTCAGCCTCCCAAAGTGCTGAGATTATAGGTGTGAGCCACTGCAGCTGACTGTCTCTCTGTTTCCAACACATTCAGAATATCCTATCCCTCCTAGCTCGTTAGCCTGTCCGGTTTCCTTCAGGCCCACAGTCAGTGCTGCTGTTGAGTCATCTTCTCACATGGCATCGTCTTTGAGACTGCTCTAAGATGCTCCCTTTCTTTTTACATTCTTGGCCGTCTTCCAGGGCGTGGCCATGGTTGGTAGCTCTGCTCCCCAGGCTCAGGCAGGGCCCAGGCCCTGTCGCTCCTCAGGCACTTTCTCACCTGCTCAGAGGAAGGGAGCAGCAAGCCCCAGTCCAGGGAGTAGGCTCATCATGTGTGGAGGGGCTGCCGTCTTCCCATCACAGTTATGGGCTTGAGCTTAGTTGTATTGCCATCTAGTTAGAACTCATTGCTAACTAGGCAGCCATGTATTCCACTTTTTTATTTTTTTGAGACGGAGTTTTGCTCTTGTTGCCCAGGCTGGAGTACAATGACGTGATCTCTACTCACTGCAACCTCCACCTCCTGGGTTCAAGAAATTCTCCTGCCTCAGCCTCCCAAGTAGCTGGGATTACAGGCGTGCGCCACCACGCCTGGCTAATTTTGTATTTTTAGTAGAGACAAGGGTTTCTCCATGTTGATCAGGCTGGTCTTGAACTCCTGACCTGAGGTAATCCACCCACTTCATCCTTCCAAAGTTTGGGGATTACAGGTGTCAGCCACCATGCCTGGCTGTATTCAACTTCAATTGGTAAGTGGAGGAATAGGAGAGTTGATGTTGGTGAACTGCCATCAGCCTGTACCACCACAGACTCCTCTGCTCAAAGCTCTCGAATGCTTCTCTGTTCATGTTACATCAAGTCCAATAAATCAGCATGGCCCGGCATTCTTTCTGGCAGTATCATTCTTTGTTGTTGTTTTTATTTTCTTCTCTGGCCTTGGAACACTATATCCCCTTCCCTCTTCCTCTTTTGAGCAGGTCTCCCTCTTAGCCTGGCCCGTCCAGTCTCATTCATTTGCTTTCTCATTCCACAAGCATCTGTTTATATAAAGTGGCTACCCAGTGCCTGTGCCTCGAATTCAGAGATGCCGTCTCAATAGCATGGTTGGATCTGAGCTTCCATGTGGGGAATAAATGAATACACAAATAAGTATTGTGGCAGTGTAAGAGAAACATTTAATTACCCCCAGTTTTCTAACTTAACTTCCTTAGTTAACTTTACATGATCAAATAAGTTTAATGTGGATAATCCGTTTGTATGTCATCAGGAAGCTGTACATGGCCTGTGTGTGTTTCCTTGTATGTGATTTATAGAACCAACATCGACATTTTCTTCCATCTGTGTTACCTTCCCTGCTTTTGTTAGCTAGTGGAAATTTTCTGCCTCTCTTCCTTTTGCTATAACCTTTTATTTTTCATTCAAGTGTAGGGAAGACACATTTGTTAAAAAAAGAAAAAAAGTCTTATCATCTCACAGGTCAAGAGACCACTAAATGTGTATGTGAAAAATTGTGTTCAATTCCATATATACACTAACAGAACCTAAGATTTTCTATAATTAAATCATTATTCTCTGTGTAACATTCAAGAAAATAATGTACATATGTGCTATACCATTTCCTTGACTAAAGTAATAATGCATGTACACATGCTAGGCCATGTTACAATAGTATAAAACTTTCTACTGCCACTTGTTTCAAAGTGTGATATTGATGCAGTGTGAAATTTTCACCGAGGTGCCTCTGATGCTGGCATGTGTCTCACCGCACACACATTTACAGAAGGATACCTGCGTTTCAGTCGTAATTTTATATTTGAAAGTGTCTGATTATATCTGCTAAAGACTGCTGCACTTGTATCATTTCCTAAATCAATGCCATCTAAAGGTTCAAAAGTTAAAAATACAGAAACATACTGTACAATGAATAGTGTGCTATTTGTGTTTGTTTCTGTATCACTTGCTTTTTTATCCAGCTGCTACAGTGTAGAGTTATTTTTTACCATGGTGGTGGTTACTCAGCATGTTCTGGAAATTTATACTATCTGATCCCTTATTTAGAAATGAGAATGACTGATGTTTAATCAATAAATTAGTATTATTTTGCATATTTTATACTTGTGAATTATAAGTAATTTTAAAATTTATTCTGTTCTAATAGATCCCTAAGCCTAGGTCTGATTCTGTAGACTTGTCTCTTTTAAAATAATGCATAATTAATTAGTTTTTCAAATATCTATGGTGTCATTTGTGTTCATTAATGACTGATTCATAATCATGTATTAAGCTCATACTGTATTGAGCACCTGCATGGTTCTACAGCAAGCTCAAAATATTTTTTTTTTAATGGAGTCTCACTGTCACCCAGGCTGAAGTACAGTGGCATGATCTTAGCTCACTGCAACTTCTGTCTCCCAGGTTCAAGCGATTCTCCTGCCTCAGCCTCCCAAGTGGCTGGGATTACAGGTGTGTACCACTACACCTGGCTAAAGTTTGTATTTTTTAGTAGAGACCGGGTTTCACCATGTTAGTCAGGCTGGTCTCGAACTCCTGACCTCAGGTGATCTACCTGCCTCGGCCTCCAAAGTGCTGGGATTACAGGCATGAGTCACTGCACCCGACCACTCAAAATAATTTAACATTGAGAGTCAACTTGGGAAAATAGCATAACCTATCTTCTTTGTTAAAATATGTTAATATATTGACCACTGACACTTAAGAGTTAGAGTATGTGTAAAACAACATGGTTATAAAATAGCCTCAAGTTAACTAATAGAAATAATAGAAACTGATAACTTAATCATAATGACAAGGAACAGTGGTTTCCCCTCTAAATTATAGACTGAAACAATCATCTATTAAAATGATCATTTGGGAGACAGCAGGCTGCATAATTTTTATAATGCATTCTCTATTAAGTTATGTAAGTTGGCTTTGCATTTTAGTTCAAATGAATACATTCAGAAGTACATTCCTTTGGATCAGGTAGATATAACCCTCCCAAATCAATTAGCATCTGGGAGTCCCGATTATAATATCAGTGCATATTTCAAGAAAAACTAATTCTAGTTAACTTGTGTGTTTTCTTCATTCCTCATGACAAATAAAAGATGTCATAAGTAAATGAGTTAAAGTCTCATGAAAAAATATTGCCCAGATTTGAGCATGGCTTAAATTCCATGTCTATGGTTTTATTGTTTCCCTTTAAATTATCCACATAAATATCATTCAGTGTCTAAGATGTTCATGAAAATCATCAGCCACCATATCTGTAAATCATCCGAGTACGTGTACCAGAATTAAATGCAAACATTGAATACATTTTTTAATTTACCGTGAATGTAAAAATTAGAGGATTTGGTGAAATTAAGTCTATTTAAGAGATGAACCAGTGCAATAAGTTCTCACCATGTCATTGATGGGTTCTTGGAAACTGTGACTTTAAGCAAAACTATTTCCTGCCTGCTGTGAGAATGTAACTCTTGTTTATATCAATTAGTCTGTGATAACATTGGTTTCATTAGGAGATACATTGTTTTGCTTAAAGTAGAAGTTTCCAAGAATCTATTGATGATATTAAGTGGGCACTTCCTGTATTTTCTGAGTGAAGGGAAAATCTGATTAAGGAAATGAGTAGAAAAGAACATCCTTGAACAGTCTTGATCTATGGAGCTATCTAGGAGAAGTTTTGAAGGTCAGGATAAGGTGAAAGGGAAGTTCGGTAGGTGGCCTTGAAAGGAGAGGACAGTGAGCGGCTGAGAGACACGGTTTAGCCATATTTGGTTGTGGGACTCCACTCTGGAATATCACACAGACCAACATGGGGAGTGCTGGCAGGCCGGACCAGGTGTGCAGCAAGCACACGAATGGTACATTCTGAGTGGGAAAGCCTGGCTCATTCTAAAGGAGACAATTTTGCCTTGCATCCTAGGAAAATACTCATTGGAGGTCATTTGGATCAGCAGTTACCAAGTAATGTGTAGTAAAACAATGATAGAGAAATAAAAGTTAGTGTATTAGTCTGTTCTCATACTGCTAAAAAGATACTACCTGAGACTAGGTAAGTTATAAAAAGAAATAAAAGGAGGTTTATTTGAACTCACAGATCCACATGGCTGGTGAAGGCTCAGGAAACTTACTATCATGGCAGGAGGTGAAGGAGAAAGAAGCAAGTCATGTCTTACAGGATGGCAAGAGATTCAGCGTGCGCGGGGGAAACTGTCAGTTTTAAACCATGCATCTCATGGGAACTCCCTCACAATCATGGGAACAGCATGGGGAAAACTGCCCCATGATTCAATCACCTCCCACTGGTTCTCTCCATGGCACATGGTGATTACAATTTGCCATGCAATTTGGGGGGGACACAGAGCCAAACCATATCAGTCAGGATGTATTGGGGTAGTCTTCAGTGTAGAATTGTGCAGACCGTGAGGAGTAGAGAAAGTTTTCCTTGTGGTTAACACCAACGGCATCATTGTCAAAATTAAAGATTGTCATCTCAGTGGAGTATGGGCAGCAAGAGAAGCCAGAGTGAAAGGGTTTGGGTGGAAACTGTACGTTTCATGCCGTCACAGCATGCAGCACTCACCCTGAAGGAGGTTTCAGGAGAAGGGAAAGGAGGAGAAAGATTTAGTTGGTAACAACTAGAAAATGAGAGTGTAGCATTGAGGTCCAGAAATGACTTTTGGTGATTAAATGCAGGTCAAACAATTATTCTTAAGAGACATGACGGAAATATTTCTGTCAGTCTTATGTCTCAGCTGGCCCATCTTAAAAGCCTACATGAGCTCACATGTCTTTGTCACATGCTTCAAGCACACTTTACCTGCTAGGTAGACAGACGGATGGAACTCGATCACTACAGACAAGGCTTTGTTCTCCCATACAATTCCAGAGCCGCTAAGAGCAGTTAGGAAGGGCTGTTTTGTTTCTAATCCCTGTATTTGAATTTCAAACATTGGAAGCAGGGGATTTTCCATGGCTTAAAATTTACTGGAACAGAAAAGTCATGTTTTGGAAAGAAACCACCTGGAACTTTCATCAGCGCTGGCCCAAATGAATTTCAACTTTAAGAATGTTCAATTCCATGGAAATGACTTAAATAAGCATTTACTATGCAGTAGTTTTCAGAGAGCAGAGGGATGGGCTGATAGTGATTGAGGTAATATTTTTTCATTGAGGATGCCACAAGTTTTTACTTTTAGAAAATATAGTAGATCAACTCATGCCATAATAGTCCGTAACTTATAGGGACATAAATTTATAGAAAAAATACCATACATTATAAATAATAAAAAGTCAATGAAATATGAATAAATATTGAAGAATATATATATTTAATTTTCTTCATTTGTATTTTTATTTAAATTGTGTTACTGTGCAACATTACCATTATTGTTTTTGAAACCAAGGTGAGCGGTGGAATATGTCAGTTTTGTTTTGCTCAGTATTTCTCTTAAGACATTTATTTAGTGCCACCTATCGGCCAAGTGGCCAATTAAAGATTAAAAAATGGTTATTTCATTGTTTATTTAGCATTTTAATCTTATGGATGACAATGTACAATGAAAGAATGCCATGGAGTAGTGACATTTTGTTAAATAGTTGTAGTTTTTATTCATTTCATGCCTTAGATATCTTCATTGGTATTTCAGCAGTAATGGCTGCATCGTTCAGTGGTTAAGTGTGTGATTCTGAAGCCAGCTCACCTGGGTTCAACTCCCAGCTTCATTGTTGACAACCTTTCAGACTTGGGAACTACTTAATCTATTTCCTTTTTTTTGTAAAGCAGTGTGAAACCTACACTAGTTCTGGGAATTGACAGAGAACACACAGACACGTCTCATGGTAGAGCACTGCCTGGCATGCAGTGAGCACAACAGGAATGTTGTCTATGACTATTAACAAAAGTCAAATTCCCTGTTGTTATTTGCTGAATGTTTTCTCCATGCTAGACATAAAGCTGAGTGCTCTACACAGCGGACATTGACAAACACTGAAGGAGTTATTTTTCCCGCGTGAGAGTTAAGGAAAATGAGGTTAGAGGAATTCAGAAGACCTGCTCAGTGTTACATAATTTCACATTAGCTGTGCTGGGGTGTGGAGGTAACCCCTTCTCACTCCAAAGCACATGCATTTAACCATTTCCCTGTATTTCCTGCTTGGGGAACAAGTTATTTATTACCAATAATGCCCCTTTTATCTACAATAATCAAAACATCACTTATCAGACACAACACCAAAATAACTAGAAGCAGAATATTTTTAAAGATTATCCTATTTTTATGACTTTTTAAATAATTATTTAATGTAGTATTATTAATGTTTAAAATGTGCTATCATTATGCTCTTATTTTCACTGTATGTATATCACTACATATTTAATCCTAGGTTATACGGAAAGAAACAAAAATTAAGAGTTGCTAAGTATTATTTCAGTTTTTTTCAGAAAACGTTTCTATCACTGTTGTCAATTTACTTTTATCATCTTTAAAATTAGGTTATTATATATAGACCTAAAACATAAAGTTTTTATAAGGAATTAATGTATGTTTGTCTCCAAAAATTCAAACTTCAAACACAGAAGTTTTAAATACTTCACTGTTATTACAACTTATAGCGTTTTTTATTTGTGGTTAGCATGAAATATTTTATAATATTTCACAGTGTAAAATACTTGCAGGTTAATTCAATGCCTTAATGTAGCAGATGCCAGGAAATTTAAAAGTGAGATCAAAGTGGCTGGGTGTGGTGACTCACACCTGTAATTCCAGCACTTTGGGAGGCCGAGATGGGTGGATCACCTGAGATCAGGAGTTGGAGACCAGCTTGGCCAACATGGTGAAACCCCATCTCTACTAAAAATACAAAAATTAGCGACGTGGTGGCATGCAACTGTAATCCCAGCTACTCCAGAGGCTGAGGCAGGAGTTTCTTGACCCCCGGAGGCAGAGGTTGCAGTGAGCTGAGATCATGCCACTACACTCCAGCTTTGGCGACAGAACAAGACTGTCTCAAAAAAAAAAAATAAGTGGGATCAAAGCACTTAAAAAAAATAGAATAATGTTCTCAAAAAATGCTATTAGAAATGACAGGGAACAGGAAACCAAGCCAGTGTATCAATAAGGTGTTACTGTGCTCCCTCGTGTGGCTGACACAGAAATCGCAGGGAACCTGACTGTTGAAAGACAGACAATACAGTGAACCCTGCAGATTTTCATATGTTTTGGAGAATTGCTTGGTTCTCCATCACCTTCACAGGCAGAGCCATTTGATGGAGAAGCAGTGACTTTTATTCTACTTTTAATGCTTAAGGAAACAGGTCAAGGAGGAACTTCAGTCCCCAGGGTTGGTCTGGGAAGCTTTATCATAGCATTGCAAAGCCACAAACTTGCGAGTCTGCAGCAAAGCACAGGGCAGCCAGAGAAGGTGGCACAGCAGCTCCGCTGGGGGTCTGCCTGCTGCCCTGTGGGAGAGAGTGGTTGGTGTGGGGCAAAAGCATGGCACAGAGGATAAGGAGGGGTCAGGGTTGAAAAGAGTGTACGTGGAAAGTGAGGATTCAAAGGAATGTTCAATGCCGATGTTTAAATACATTTATTATTGTAAAATAAACTCTGAATATTGCTTATATTAATTCAAATGGCTCCCTTCCAAAATTCAAACATGACTGTTCTACTCAAGTTTGAAATCTCAGTAACATTTGTTAAGCTTGGGGCTGTGTATGAAGAGAATGGCTTTCCTTCTCTTATGTACAGGGAGAGTGCCATGTCGTGAAGCAGTCTATTATTACTTCATGAACGGCAGCCACCACTTAAGACATAGGATGCTAGTAGCTTGCATTTCATGAAAAAGCCTTAAAAATTAAATACGGTGTTATATGAGCAGTGTAGAAACTTTCATAAGAAGAAGTATTCCCTGTATCTTTGCTGACTATTACTCCTCAATTTTATTTTTAAAAATGTGAGTAGTTCAGTAAAATGCTTTCCTCTCCTACAGGTCATGTGCATCTTAGAAGCCTTTGGACATGCCAAGACCACACTTAATGATTTGTCCAGTTGCTTCATCAAGTATTTTGAACTGCAGTTCTGTGAGAGGAAGAAACAGCTAACTGGAGGTAAGTGCAGCATTTGCAAACATGGGTTTCTGGTGCTGAGCCTGCACGCGGCCACGTTGCACACAGCACACAGCGGAGGACACCATGTATCAATCAATGCTGGGGAGAGAAACCTATTCTCCACCGTGACTATGTGTATAAACATCTTAAGATACTTCTGGAAAGTTTTTATTAGATTAGAACAAGGGTCAATACTCAGGCACTCAGTTGAGGGTGTGTGTATGTGTGTGCGTACCTGGGTTGTCAGGGTATAAGTGCTAAAGTTATTGTGAATTGAAAATTATTCTCAAAAGCAAGCTGGACCTTTTGAAGATGATTATTGTATAAACTATATAATGAGGAACCAAACCCAAACTAAACATAGCTGAAAGAAATCATCCTTGCTGAACGTAGAAACAAACTCAAATACTTTAATTGAATAAATAATACCTGAGTATTATATATAATTTCTTGACACAACATACATTGAAATCTATTTTAAATAAAACTGAATCCATATATTTACATGATTGAATTAACACTAAACATCAAAATAATCACCAAACTAAACCCAGTTTCATATTTGATTTAAATATTTAATGTATATTTTATGAAAACTCCTTATTTCAAATTTAACTAATTTAAAATTCACCTAGGATTTTACATCTTTCCAATTAAAACAGATTATTCTTGCAAATTAATAATATAAATACAATTGAATGTAAAATGTTTAATATACTTGAAGTAATCAGAATTTTTAAAAACTTTTGTAACAGCTTTCAGCACATAAAAATTTGTCATTTAATTATAAATGATTTCTGAAAGAGCTTAATTTGATTTTGCTTTTTAACGTTACCCTATTTTCCCTTCAGGAAACAAAGTTAGTTTTGACTATAGTCTAGAAACAAAAACGTTGTATTTTGCAGAAAGTCTATGTCAGAATCAGATTTCTGCGAATGAAATATGATAGATAACATGCATAAAAAGAGTGTGAAAAGAGGCTTTCAGATGTTGAAGTTACAGGGTTAATTTATGCAATAGGAAAGCTATTTGTTTGTTTATTCGTTTTTGAAACCCATGGCTTGGAGTTCTGAAGGTCTGGCCTGTTATGAAGACCTCATCAGAGAACTGTTTCAAGCTTCAAGGTCTGGTTTTCAAGTCTCGGTTTTCTAGCACCTGGCTGCCTGCACTCCTCCAAAGGGAAGACCGGGATTTCCTTCTCTAATACTGAGAACAGTTATCCCCCTGAGCTTTTAGTGGCTGGTGGGCTATGGCGGTGTTCTCTAAGAGGGTAGTATGTTCTCCAAAAGTAGGAAGCTAAAACACTTAAAGCTCCATGTTCCAGCCCCTTTGCCACTCAAACGTGTGGCCCAAGGACAAGCATTGTGTCATCACTTGGGAGTTTGTTATAGATGCAGAATCTGAGGCCATACTCTGGATTGGCTGATGGAGACAGCAGTTTACAAGATTCCCAGGTGACTCATGGGATTGTCAGTGTCTGGGAGTGCTGAGAGCTGAAAGCAGCCCCATGCGTGTTAATGCACAATTAGTGCAAGGAAGAAAAGCTCATCTGGGGTGTCACCAGCATGACTTTTTCTCCTCAATTTCATGTTTCCTTTACCAAGAGGGAGAGAAAACAACTGGCTTCTGAAGGTGTTATTCATTACTAACTTTTTTTTTCTTTTTTTTTTTCCTCATTTATTTTTCTGGATAGTTTAGAAGGCCCTTTTCCTTAGGAATGTTAATTTAGAAAATAATTGTATACATATATTAAAAAGAACTGGAAAACTCTGTCATAAACACTGATTAATTGAGCCTTCTGTTAATTAACAATCTCCGTGAACACGTGGTCACTCAAATCTTCAGCATCATCAGCCCCACACATGCCCCTCAGGCAGCTTGTCCAGGCGGCATTGAGACCCAGAGATGATACGTATCCCTAATGATGGGCCTGGAGCCACTGAAAGCCCTGAAAATCCCTCTGAATCATTAGGGAGCTGTGATCGTAAATTTGATATAATTTCAGCCTTGTGTAGTTTCTTTTTCTCTTATGGAAATGGCAGTCGGGGCATTGATGACAGGTGTGCTCCACATTTCTCCACGTTCCACGTGGACTTTCTACTCATTCTGTTCTGCTAATTAACATCCTCAACTTAGTTCTTATCACTTATGTTTGTTTGTTTGATAGCTTCCTGCTGTGTTCTTTTAAAACTCTGGACAAATGATCTAGTGATCCTTTTTCATGTTTTTTATTGGAGAGTAATACAACTGCAGTAAAAAAAAAAAGTGACAAAGCCAGTGCCGACTGAGATTGCATTCACAGAAGTCTGCCACCTAGATCATAAACATGGTAGGACCCACAGTGCCCTGAAGGGGTGGGACTGGGAGCTCAGTTCTTTATTTCCTGTTTTTAAGAAGAGAAATAAAAGGAACATGTTCAGAAAATGTTTATCAGAAAGTTCCAATATCACGTTTTTTGGAGTAAAGTTTTGACAAAACTAAAAATGTTTACACTGTAAAAGAAATAGGACAAATTTCTTCAAGTATCCCATACTGACACTGGGTTCCAGGACTGGGGAAGGCTCAGCTCACTCCCGGGTGGGCTGTTTTCTTCCAGGCTATTGGTCCCTCACTCACCCAAGAGTGGGAGAGAGGACCCTACCAGGCGCGGTACACTCATAAGTAAATATTGGACCCCAAAGAGTTTTGCAGAAAGTGATTTATTTAGGCAGAGAGAGAGGAAAAGGAGAAAGAAATGGATAGAGGGAAGAGCAGCTCCTACGAGGTTGTGGAAGGGGATCCAGATATGGAGTCCACCCCAATGTGGGGGACGGGGATTTTTAACCTGGGAGAAATTCCCACCCCATTCAATTTTTTCTGTCCTATGAAAGGCATTCATTTAAACTTCCACTGGAGTGATTGATCTTTGATTTATTTCCCGTGTGTGCAAAAGTTAAACAAAGACCTCTAAGATCCCGGATGGAGAGGTGGGTGGAGGTATGGCACTGGGAAGTTCTTGCGGTTGAAACTATGCCCCCTTGGGGACCCAGGAAGAGAATGCATTCCCTCACTACCACGTGGAAAGGGTGTTGAGTACAAAGATGTATTACCTGACCTTTAAATCACAGGTTGATGTTTCCAAGAAGGAACATCTTCACTCAGTCATCAGAACCTGCCATGGAACATCCTCATGGCTGCCACGTGCTCTCTCATGCCAAGGCTGGCTCTGTATAAGCAAGAGGAAGGGGCAGACACCAGCTGGACCAGATAATTTTAAAGATGCTGCCTAGTGCCCAGCATTGTTTAAGCTCTGTTAGCTGTGGATCTGATGCTCCCATGTCTCTCAGAATTAATTAATAGCATGTACTTGTCTCCTGCACCTGTTAGCATAGAATGAGCAGGATGGATATGAGAATGTGTTAGAGTATGTCAGTGTTCAAAGCTGCGGTAGCAAATGAATGCCAGGACGGTAGCTGGAGACAACAGAAATTAAGGGTCTCACAGTTCTGGAGGTTAGAAGTCTAGAATTTAGGTGTCTGTAGAGGCACGAGCTCTTGACTTCTCTGGGGGGATCTCCCCTGCCCATTTCTAGCTCTGATGGTTGCTGCTGATCCTGAGTGCCCCTTGGCTTGGAGATGCATTGCTCCAATCAGATGCATTGCTCCAATGTCTGCTTCTATTGACTTACGGCCTTCTTCCTGTGCCTCCGCTCTTCTCCAAAGGACGCTGGTCACATTGGATTAGGACACGTCCTACTCCAGAATGACCTTATTGTAACTTCAGTACAGTAGTTTCACCCTTATCTAAAGTTTTGCTTTCTATGATTTCAGTTACCCAAGGTCAACTGTGGACCAAAAATATTAAATAGAAAATTCTCAAAATAAACAATTCATAAGTTTTCAATTGCCTGTTACTTTGAGTAACATGATGAAATCTCATGCCCTCCAATTCCATCCAGCCTGGGAAGTGAATCATCCCTTTGTTCGGTGTATCTGTGATGTTTACACTACCTGCCTGTTAGTCACTTAGAAGCTCTCTCAGTTATCAGATGGTGCCAGTTTCCTGGTGCTTGTGTTCAAATAACCCTTATTTTACCTAATAATGGCCTCAGAGTGTAAGAGTGGTGAGGCTGGAAATTTGGATAGACCAAACAGAAACTGTAAAGTGCTTCCTTTTAGTGCAAAGGTGAAAGTTCTCAACTTAATAAGGAAAGAAAACAAATTGAATGCTGAGGTTGCTAAGATCCATGGTGGGAAACAATCTCCTACCCCTGGAATTGTGAACAGTATATTGTTATAATTGTTCTATTCCATTATTAATTATTCTGTGAATTTCTTGCTGTGCCTAATTTATAAATTACATTTTATAGGTGTGTATATATAGGAAAAACATCATGTATTCAGGGTTTGGTACTATTATCAGGCTCAGCTCTCCACTGGGGATCTGAGAACGTATCCCCTGATGATGAGGGGTAACTACTTTGTCTCTGCATTGGTGCTATTACCAAAGAAGATTACATTCCAAGGTATTGGGGATGAAGACTTTAATATATACTTTTTGTAGGATACAGTCCATCCTGCAACAAAGAACAATGGAGGTCTATTGTGTGAAGTTTTACTTTAAAATGATTTTCAGTTTAAGAATGAATATCATCACTGCGCAAAAATATAGGCATTGAACACTTTAAGAAGCTATCAGTAAATGATACTTTTGTTATACATTAGTGATACTTTTAAATCCATCTGTTGCCAAGGCTCCTTTTATGAAAGAAAAATTAAAAACACATGAACTTAAACTACTTTACATACATTTTAAAGAGAGCTGAGTCATTCAAATCAGTCCCCTGTAAAAGCATTCTGAATTATAGATGCTCACTAACATAGTTAATCAAATTGGAGTGAGACTACTTTATCTCAAACCAGGTGAAATAAGTGTTGATTACAGATTGAGTTTGTACTTTAGGTAGACTATTTTTCTTTAAATTATCAACATTTATGAAATAGTTGTTACCACTTTTTGGACAGGGAGCATCATCATGCTAATTTAAAGGTTGATGGGTGCTGTTTCTTTCATTGTTACTATTACACTTTTATTCATTTATTTATTTTGAGACAGAGTCTCTCTCTGTTTTCAGGCACCAGGCTGGAGTGCAGTGACGCGGTCTCGGCTCACTGCAACCTCTGCCTCCCAGGTTCAAGCGATTCTCCTGCCTCAGCCTCCTGAGTAGCTGGGACTTTTCAAATCTTTCATCAGAGATGCAACCACAAATCACAATCTAAAAAATATCAGGCTCAGTTTTATGAAACACCAACTATAAATAAGGAAGGATTATTTCTGGTTTGGGGGAAAATGTGATTTATAAATAACATTCTAGTCTGGCTTCTAACAGTATTTTCCCAATCTGATTATTTATTTTGGAATATAATTGTTTAGGTTCCCTGGTGTATGTGCCACCCTCCCTCAGGATCGAGTGACTTATACAACATCTTACTATCATCCCACAGACAAGTTTATAAAAAGTTACTGTAGAAATGAAAGGAAAACTTTGCCAGCAATGACTTAGTTTTAGCCATACAGTACCTTTTATTTGAGACTTGAGGTAATTTGCTAATATCATTGTCTGAATCTCTACCAATTTGTATTTTTCATGTGAGCATGCAAAGGGGTTTATATTGTGTGGCATACAAGTCCGTTTATGACATTAATGGCATATTCATATATGTTTTTCAAAAAGTTATGGTCCTGAATACATATGTATATACATATGTGTGTATATGCATATATGTGTATATGCATATATGTGTATATATGTGACCATATAAGTTATGGTCCTGAATACATATATATATACACACACACACACACACACATGTGTGTATATACATACATATGTATATATGTATATATGTGTGTATGTATATACACACATATATATGTATGTGTGTGTGTGTTTACAGATTGTATGTAACAATATGCAATGAAGTATTTCATAGGGCCATACAGTCATTGTGAAAATAAAGTTGGGGAAATAAACTTTCTTCTCTTTTGAGAAAGAAAAGTTCCTGCCCTTGTCCTTCCCATTGACTTCCGGAAACTTCCAACACCCACTCTCATCCGGTTGCACTTATCTCATTATGGGTACATGACCACTTAGGGCTTGTTCCTGGAAAAGGAATGACAGTGCTTTCTCTTCTGCACAAGATCATTCCTTGTCTTTTATGGGTATAAAACTATACAGTTTTCATTCACTTTAGAGGGTATGCGGTTTTTTTATGTAGTAGGCAAAACTGTCTCATGGAACATACTCAGATAAAGTAGAATAATATAGTGGCTTCATTCTTATCAAATAATCACTGTGTTGTTTTTCAATCTTCAAAATATGTGGTATTGATATTTTTAGTTAGCTCTTTCTTATTTTAATTTGCTCACAAGTCACCTGTTTCCTGGGAATGACAAATCAAGTTGTAAAACCATCTTCATACAAGGCAGCTGGGCACATGGAAAGGGCCTTCTAGATGGAACTGCAGGTTGGCCATCGGGCTGTCAACTCAGGTGAATGGCTGAATGTCACTGATCGTCCTTACCCAGCTTTAAAATGACTCAGACTCCACAGTCTCCTATGTTCTCTTCAGCTACTTTTCATTTAATTGGAAATAAACCACTTTTGAAGTTGACTATTTCTGGTATCATGATGGAACTATTAGTGGTTTAATCGGGCTGCCTCTGAAAAGGAGCCAGTGCCAACAAAGGGTTCCAAGCACAGTGGCCTCAGTGCATCTTCAGAAATCTGATTCGGCTGAGGGGCCTTGTGAAAAGAGCACAGGACCCGCCATGTCCCAAATCTCACTTAGCAGCTACATGTTCAAAACTGAGTCATTCTGTTTATCCAAGGTAAACCTTAGCTATTGACCAAATAATTTTGCCAGCAAGAACATGACCTCCTCTTCTGGAATATTCATTATTGAAGAGAATTCTGTTCACCAAAATCAGATTGAAGGACTTTCAGAAGGTCACCATATTCCAGGAAATATAGTATTTTATGGTCTCCTATGGCTACTGTGAGTTAGGGGATAGTTTCTTTTGATGATACTGTTTTCTTTTTTCACACTTTCCTCAAGAGCTTACTTGCAAAGGACTGGAAGACATTGAGAGTCCATCAGACCATGCTTTTAACTGTGCCCTGAATGTGCAGAGGGCCAAATTCATCCCCATCAGCAATGCATTCAGTGAGCTCAAAAGGCAGATGTTTGCTTGATTCTAAGCTCTGGGCTCCCTCTGTAGTCCTGACGAGCCACAGGACCTGGGGTTGAGTCCTGGCTCATTTATTGTGTACCCACTGGCCTTAGGCAGCTCACTGGATCTTCTATGCCTCATTTTCTCCTTCTGTCCAAGGGGGATAACCGTCACCCCAAACTCTTAGAGTTCCCGTGAATGCTTAATATGTTAACACTGCTCTTTAAATCACTCACTGCTTTCTTTTTCTTTCACTTTTATTTCAAATGTTAGATTCTCTCTTTCCCAGAAATAAATGGGAGGAACTCAAAAGGGAGGGAGGTCCAGAGTGCCCCTGAGGAATGTGTAGAATATTTGGCTTTTGGTGTGTGTACCTTGAAGATACCCAAGTCTATTTAAGTTGAAATTGAAATTTATTAACAATAGAAAGTATCTTGCAGTAAAAATATCCAGGCTATGTTTTCTATTTAGGAAATTTAAATCTTAAAGTTAACAAAAGTGAAATGGAAAATATATGAGGGCCTTTGCTATGTGTTTTTCTCCAAATCCTGATGTTAAATAAATGAACTAGAGATACAATAAAAGATGAATAATCATCTTTGTTACCATCATCAAATAGTCTTAGAACTATATACTTAGCAGGACGATCTTTTAAAAGTTTTGAAGTGCTTTAGTTGCTCTTACGTGAAGAACAACATCGTTTATTGCAAAGAGCCTGGGCTTAGGAGACAAGATAGTTGAGTTTAAATGTGAATAGGCCTGCAACAGAATTTAAGTGAGGCGATGTTAGAAAGACACTAGAATAGTGTCTGGTACATAGTAGGTGCTTTAAGTGGTAGTGCCTTCATCCTGGAGTCCGAGGAATCTTGGGACCTTTGTGTCTTTTCTTCTTCGTATTAGGGATAGGGAAAATGAGGCCCAGAGGGATGCAGGGATTGGCAAGGTCAGACTGAGGAGTAGGATCCGTCCATTTGACTCCTCCGAGAGGCACTTTCACTTAGGTTATACCACCAGAGTGATCACCACCCTGACCGTGAATAATGAGATGGAAAGAAATGCATAGGTGTGAAAGAGAAAATATTTGGCTATCCTAATTAATTGACAGTACGCTTTTGGTGGTTGCTAATTGAAGGCATGACAATACTTTCCGAGAACAGGTCCTAAGTGGTCATGTACCCATAACGAGATGTGACAGGGTGACAGTGGGTGTTGGAAGTTCCTGGAAGTCAATGGGAAGAACAAGGACAGGAATTTTTATTTCTTGAAAGAGAGAGACGTTTACTGCCCCCACTTTTTTTCGTAATGAACAAAAGCTGTATAGCCCTATGAAATATTTTATTGCATATTATATTATATATAATTTACAAACATATATATTTTTTCAGCACCAAAACTTTTTTGAACACATATATGAATATGTGGACAGTTGTAGAGAATTGCAAGTGTGTTTCTAGTCAAAAGTATTTCTAACATAAAAGAGCTTTTAAAATACAGAAGTCTTGAGAAGTTAAGAGCTCAGTTAGTAGAATGTTTTTCTAGGTATGAACACTTACAAGAATGTGTCCTGAAACCTTTTTCACTTAGAAACCCATCATATTCCTTCCACTTTTATGGTTTCATTTCAGACACAACGAAAAGGTCTGAATTTCTCCATTTGAAAGAATATTAGAGTCTCATGGCAACTTGAATTTTGGGCTGTTTTGTGTTTGCCTCTGTCTAAAAGCTCCCTCAAGAGGTATACCTATTTTGAAACCCTGCCGATCAGAATTCTGCTAATCCACAACAATTTTATTCACCGCTGGAGATGAGCTAACCAGGTTGATTAATAATTACAGTGTTTTTGAATTTAGATGAAATGTATTAAAGAGACTCCATGTTGTAGAATTTGATTAGTTTTGAAAACTGCTTCAAGCAGAGCTTGCATATTGGCTGGGGTAAGTGGGGCTTAGCCAACCCGCTCTCCAAGAACGGTAGCATGATGACTATTCCTTTCTCCCTCCTCACCTGATACTTCATGCTTAAAGACTAGGAAGAGAAGGAAGATTATCACGGCAGGGTTATTTAAAACATCTTTAGATTTTTAAAAAGTATCCTCTTGATTAGTAGATTAATTCAAGACTAATATTATTAATATTAAACAGAAAATGTTTTCAGCAAAGAATTTAAGGAGGAAAATAATATTTGAAACTTAACTTGAAATTGCTACCTGATTGATTCTCATGGAGACAGGTGTACATACACCCACATACGCATGCTCATCCACTGAGGTTTGTTATTAGTTAAGGGCTTGACACCACCCCAGTCCCAATTTTACCATCACCTTTGGGCTTTACAGTTACCAATGAAAGGGATATTTTGAAAGACCTTTTATTTATGCACTCCTGGCAACTTTTCCCAAAGTTGTCTCATTAGACAACTTGTCTCACTAAGGGATATTAATTTTGAAATTCTAAAAATCTCCAATAAGAATTCTGATTAGCTAAACTGGCCACTTACTAAATGCATGGGAAAGCACTGTCAATAGTGGCTCCAGCTGTTCGAGCAGATCCACTGTGTAAAATTAAACTGGGAGACATCACATTTTTGCTTTTAGTGGCTGGACTTTAGAATAATTCTTAGCAGATTCATTACGTGAGATTTTTTAAAAGTTCAAATGTAGGAGATAATTATATCTGTTTGCTTTTCTAAGAACTGCCATTCATTAACACCCCTCATCCAAATAATATTGATAATAGATTCTTACTTCAAAGAGGAAAACTATAATAATTCACATTTGCATTTAAAATTGAAATACAGGTCTGGTGTGGTGGCTCACTCCTGTAATCCCAGCACTTTGGGAGGCCAAAGTGGGCAGATCACTTAAGGTCAGGAGTTCGAGACCAGCCTGGCCAATATGGCAAACCCCTGTCTCTAATAAAAATACAAAAATTATCTGGGTGTGGTGACATAAACCAGATCACAGTCACTCAGGAGGCTGAGGCAGGAGAATCGCTTGAACTGGGGAGGCAGAGGTTACAGTGAGCCGAGATCACGCCACTGCACTGCAGCCTGGGCAATAGAGTGAGACTGTGTCTCAAAAAATAAATAAATTTAAAAAAATAAAATGGAAATACATAATCTGAATATTCATAATGATAAAAATAAACCTATATTCACTTTTAAAATGTTCCAGAAACAATGAAGTTTGCAGCATGCCAAAAATACAGTCATAATTTTAACCAACGCTAGCTTCTGAATTGCTGATCTTAATCTGTCAAGCAAAATTGAGGCCGTGATTCCCATATTGCAGTTTTTGGCATTTTTTATTTTGTAAAGTTTTGAAAACAGAGGACTAAATAAGCATTAGATAGTAGTCCTATTACCACGCATGTATGGTCACAATAAAAGGAGAAGATGTCTAAACCCTGTTCACATTGGACACGTATTACTTTATAGACACTTCATCTACCTCATCCTAAAATATGTTCTGTATATTAAACTATATCAATGTGAATTCAGATTACATTTTCCTTTGCTGCAGTGGGTTTCTTCCAGTGTTTCTGGCAGTGAGATACCATGGTCTGTCTCCCCGGGGCTTAATAGTGTGGTCATATGTAATTCTGATCTAGTTGCTGGGAATGCCTGTCAGTGCCTTTAGTGGAACACTTTCTGAACAGTGTATATTAATATCCACCATATCAACGTGGTCAAGACTCAAACAGTGAGACATTGATGAGGAGAATTCCAGAGCTTATTTCAAAGCCTTTGTTACAGGCAAGAGCAAATCTTGTTTCAGATTATATTTGTGCACCAAGTTCTTTGTTGGATATGGGACAAGGAAGGATGTCCCCTTAAACCGTGTCTTTTCAGCATCATATTGAAAGTCCTAGCTAATGCAATAAGACAATACAATAAATGTAAATAGATGGGAAAGGGAGAAATCAACAGTTCTTGTATCTCTTGTAATTAATTAATATGTGTTAATTTATGGAAACGAAATGAATACTGCCATTTAACAGAATCACTTTTCTTTTCCCAACCAGCCAGAATTTATACATATTTGCTAGAAAAATCCAGACTTGTTTCACAACCTCTTGGCCAGAGCAATTTTCTCATTTTCTACTTGTTGATGGATGGGTTATCTGCTGAAGAGAAGTATGGACTTCATCTTAATCATTTATGTGCACACCGGTGAGTGACAAAGTATTTTGTATCTAAAAGCCATGCCTTCAAATTGGGATTGCAATTTGGTAGTCTTAAATTATCTTCTTACTTTCCAGAGACAAAATGGTGAGTAAAAGATAACTGTTGGATACTGTTGAGTTGAAACTATCCACATAACAATGTCTAACTGTTTATTAAATGTTTGGGTGAAGTTGTATGTGTGTGAACAACAATATTTCTGTTTTACTAGTTTTTGGATCAGAAAAAAAATTGAGCATATATAAACTCCTGTATTCCTTTTAAGTATTTTGACTGTAACATTAGTTAAGCATTCCTAACCCATGGCCTTGTTTTGAGATAATGGGCAATATGATTTGAGTAAGTATGAGTATTCATTGGTGTCAGATGAAGTTATACCATGGATTAAGATGCACAGCACACATAACCTGAGGGGCTGATTCCCTTTACTGGGGGAAGAAAGCACTTGTGTTAACACTAGGATGCCTTGGTCATAGGAGATTGATGGGAGTGACAGGCCATGCAGACAGTGAGTGAAGAACGTTTTCTCAGTGTTTGCGCTTCTGCTAATGGCCTGGTTTAGTGTGTCTCTGCCACAGGGATTGGTCCAGATGGCATTAGGATGAGACAAAGAAACAATATGGGAAATGAACGCCATTCAGAAGAGAAGTTGGTGGGAGAAGAGAGCGAGAGAGAATTGGATTCTGATCCAAACTCAATTCAGTGGCAGGGGTGTGGGAACTAGACTCTGAGGGACGTGTGGATTGGCTTCAGATACCCGCTGACACCTTATTTATAGTTTATGGGGTGTTTATTGTTAGATCTAGAGGAATGGTGTGAGTTTGCACAATTTTAGGAGAACTTTTGTGAGAGAAACTGAAGGATGCTATAGGAGAAAACCACACACACACACACACACACACACACACACACACACACACAGTAAGAGAGAGAGGATTGTTTCTCTCACCTGCATGTAGTCAAGGCAGTGGTTAAGGCCAAGTGATTGTTGAGAGAACATATTGGTGGGGGGGCTTCTTCAACAAGCCCCCTCTTGAGTACACACGTTGGCTGCTTTAAGTCTGTACGAATATCTCTAGGTCTCTCTGCTTTGCTGTGCTATTTCTCTATCTGAAGCCATTATTTTCTGATTGGGGAGACATTAACAAATAGGTTCATCATAGTCGAGGTGATATGATATAAATAAATCAGGGTTGGGGAACAGAGGAGCGGGTGGGTGTCCTGCTTTTAGATGGGTTAATCGGTAGCCTCCTATCATGTGATACCTGTGGTACAGACACCAGAGAAGGCCATTCACAGATGTGGAGGGGTGTCCAAGGCAGATGGAAGTGTGCAAGGGGCCTGAGGGAACATACTCGTTGTTCGAGGGAGAACATGAAGTCCAGGAGCTGAGATTAGAGTTGTATGGGAAAGAGGGAGGATAATAGCGACAACATGAAAAGAACAGCCATGGTCAGAAATTTAGATTTCATTCTGAGTTGGCTAGAGGTGTGGTTGTGCCATTTACATGGTGACAAGGCTGGGGGGAACCAGGGTGCTGGGGAAGGGAAGAGTGGTCCGAGAGCCAGTGCTGCTGGTTTGAGATCGCAAGCTGGAGATGCAGGAGTCGAGGGGGCACTGGGGAGAGGAAGGATTTCCCAGGGTGCTGGAGCCCGTTCAAGGCTGAACTCCTTGAACTGCGTGGAGAAATTACAGGATAACCTCTGTCTCGCCACTGCCGTGATGGGCGAGTGATGGTGCAGGTGTGCTCAGGGGAAGAGAATGAATTGGCCTAATTTACTACCACATTACTGATCACTGTCATTAAATTTCGGTGAAGACATCCAGGGCTATGGATATAGTTTGTCATGTTGTGTAGGTCGAAAGTAGTCAAGAAGTGTAAAAGGCCTTATCAAAATTGTGTTTTATTTACAAGGAAAAACTATTTTAGGGTTTTCTGTTCCCAAAATACAATAGAAACTTAGAAGAAAGTGCTAATATTAAAGTATGATAGCCCAGGCAAAAGTAGTATAAATATAAAAATTCCAAGCTTCCAGGACATTAGAAATATTTTAAATCAAATCCCTTCATATTATAAAGGAGGAAATCAAAGCCAGAGACATGAAGAAGCTTGTACTCAAGTGAATCCCTTTTATGCAACAGCAGTATTGACAAAGCCCATCACTCGAGATTAACTTTGTGTTTTTCTACCTTGAACATGGATAATTGAACATGTTGACCCTGGGAAGAAGCACCTCATTGGATTCTAGGGCTTGCATGCTGAGAGATAGCCTGTGAGGAAGAGAAGAGCTCTGGGCTTCCCTGTTCCCAATCCTTCGAACTAGCAAAAGCTCAAAGCTTCGAGCTGATATGTGGCTTAGACTGCATCTCAGTGTGTGTGTGTGTGTGTGTGTGTGTGTGCACTTGCGTGCATGTGAGTATGTGTTTGGCATTGCAGACATATAGCCACTGATTAAGAAAAAAGAAATAATCTAATCTATAATTTAAATAAACAATTAACTTCTTGATCTATGGTTTGGATGAGTCTTTTGAAGTGTGTGAGTTTGTGGGAGAAAACAAGGATTTCTATATTGAGCTTCAATTCTGACATTCGTTTCTCTTTGCAAAAATTAGTTTGGAGTCATTTAGGCTATTTAGAAAGTCAAACAGTCAGGGGTGACTTTATAAGGAGCTCCAACAGGAAAGAACTCAGGAAAATCATGAATAATTCAATTCTCTTGAACAAAGCAGTTATTTTATTAAAATGTATCATAAATATCTAATGGGTGCAAAATAACATTTTCCATGAAAATATTCACCACCCTCAAGATTCATAAAGACATCAACTGGAGCATTTGTACAATGGCAATTTCGCAGGAAAACTTTAATGGTAAAGCAAGCTGTTTTTCAAGTTGTAACACAATATGCATCACAGTATTTTTGTGGTTCATGTTATGCTAGTCTTCTTACATTTATAATACTGGTGGATCTTCTCACTTTTACAATATTGGTTAGGTTTGAGGAGTGCATATTAGTTTAATGTTTAAATTTAGGTTGGTATCTAATCTTTGTTTAGTAATTATGAGTATTAAGTTACATAGTTTTGGAAACTGTTTTGGTTGCTCACAATAAGAAATATAAACCTGAATTTGCAAGCCTTCTAACTTTTCACAAACTGAAGATCCTTCTGAATCTCTTTCTTAAAATTTGTACTCATAGGTAGAGGATATTGCTATCTGTAGAGTGCTTAATACCAAGTGTTAAAGAAAACTAAATGTGGCCAGAGAAGAACTCCGTGCTTTTATATTTGAGTCCTTATGGACGAACTATAACCTAGCTTAATAGGCAGACAAGATTGAAAACCTAACTTAGGAGTTTGTGCCTGTAACAATAGCTGAGTCTTAGCCAATCCCAGTGGCCATACGTCAACCACTCATAGACTGTTGAGTGATCAGTTGTTCAAATAAGACAAACACCAGCGTCTAACCAATCCAGCTGTTATACCTCTCTGCTGATTTCTGTATGACACTTCCCTTTCTTTGTCTATAAATTTGTTCTGAGCACAAGGCATCCCTGGAGTCTCTCTGAATCTGCTGTGATTCTGAGGGCTGCCTGATTCTACATATATGTAGTGTATCTACTATTATTAAGTAATTAATTATATCTATTGTGAATAATGAGTATATCTCTTATTAATATATGTATTATATATTATACATATTATATATAGTATATCTAATATTATTAAGAATGACATTATTATCGTCACATCTACTTGTCTGATTTTTTCAAAATAATATTTCCATTTCTATTATGTAGAAGAAAGCAGCCTGCATGTGGCCACATAAACACAGCGTCTTTTCACTGATTCACTCATTCCACAATGCAGCTTTTAGTGGAATTTGGATGAAGTACAGTGAGTGCTAAAGCAAATACTGCGAAAACTAGAAGGCTTCTTCTTTCAGATTCATTTTATCTCTTCTTTGTTCCATAAGAACTCATTAGATACCTGAATCAAAATAAAGTATACATGTATCAGTAATTGAGCTAAAGGCATATTCAATACTTGTCATATCTGAAGTGATTAGACGTCCAGAGAGAAGAACACATTGCTGTAATTCCTCCCACCTCTTCTTTTTTTTTTTTTTTTTTTTTTTTTTGAGACGGAGTCTCGCTCTGTTGCCCAGGCTGGAGGACAGTGGCGGTATTTCGGCTCACTGCAACCTCTGCCTCCTGGGCTCAAGCGATTCTCCTGCCTCAGCTGGGATTACAGGGTTACGGCACTATGACTGGCTAATGTTTCTATTTTTAGTAGAGACGGGGTTTCACCATGTTTGCCAAGCTGGTCTCACGCTCCTGACCTCAAGTGATCCACCGGCCTTGGTCTCCCAAAGTGCTGGGATTACAGGTGTGAGCCACTGCGCCTGGTCTGTAATTCACTTTTATCATTAAAGGTACAAAAGTGGTTTTTACCTTCGACTCTGTTTTTAAAGGTGAAAATGTTGAAAAGTGGTTTTTACCTTCGACTCTGTTTTTAAAGGTGAAAATCTTGAAAGTATCACATGAAAATTTATGGAGGTTTATTTCAGCATTAAAATGGATGTAAAACTACTTTCCTGATTGTGACATGGGAATGATATTTAGAAACAGCAGATGGGATGTGTGCCTAACCAGAATATAAGTGATACAGATATAGACCTCACCTCCTGAGGCTTAACTGCATGAAAACAGTGTTCATAACACTTTGCATAAGCGTCTTCCTCTGCAGATGATTAAAACAACAAGAAAAAAGTCTCCAGGTTTCTGTATTTTGAGCTGTGACAGTAAGACTGCATGGACCTGGAATTCCACAAGATGGCGAGCTCTCCATAAAGTCAGATCAGCAAAACAAAAAAATCCAAACCAAGAAATTAAAATAAAAACAGAAAAATGAAGAAACACAAACACAAATACTGGTTACTAAAAGTTCCTTTTTCACTTACGGTTCTTCCTGTATTGACCCCCACCCAACACACACACACACACACACCTCCGGCTGTTTGTTTTATAGGTGCTATTTCAATTTTTCTTTCCCTTTGTATATCATACAAACATTACATTTGGGGAATGAATGTCATTTCTGCTTTTGGGAATTGAGATTTAATGAAAGCTAGAAATGGTAATTCATTGTTTATCTTCAGCATACCTTAAACAGCTTAGATGGATTTAGTCCCAGAAAAGCTAGGCTCCTAAATCCAAAAAGTTATTCCGAGTCTCCTTTTGTATTGATTTATGGTGGAAATGGTGGTGCTGCAGGATAACATTTGTCAGTAAAGGTCAGATTTTGAATTCTAAGTTGAAAGCAAGCAGTGTTTGACTCAGAGCGTGTGACCTGTTTCTAACCCGTGTGGCCCTGAAAGGAAACGCTGAGTCACCGTGAGCTTGAACTTGTGATCCTGCTAGGAGCCATACCTGTCACGGGGAAGCCACGGCAAGCAGCTCCCGTGAAGGTTTGCTTTCTGCTAAGGGTTTGTTATGAACAGTGAACCTAATCTGAGAGTGTCACATAAAAAGTTTAAAAAGAGGTAAGGCAAAGAAAGCTTAAATACCATGTGGAAGTGAGTCTTCATTATTATATAATAAGCTATTATTTAGCAAGTAGCTTGAAGGTGCTCCCGAGACAAAAATTCAAGACAAGAGGTGCTTCCCTCAGTTTCTCACAGACTCCATTATTGATAACCTAAATGACAGCTGCAGCCATGATCAGTGCAGCTCATGGGGCCCTTCCCTGTGCCAGGCACTCTCTGCAGTGCTCGTCTCTCTGTTCACTCACTGAAGCCTCATCCACAGCTAAGCAGAGGGTGCACAGCTGTGTCTGTACTATATAGTGAGATGTCACCCAGGAGCCAAGATCTGAGTCCAGGCCCTGCTGACTTTATCCCTAAATTGTCTCCACAACAATCCTGCCTATAAGGTGGCAATCATTAGCTCCTCGTGTCACTGATATTTTAAAGGAAGTGAAAGAGAAAGCACGAAGTCTGAGTCTGCGTGTCTGTCTTTATTTTAAATGGCTTAAGCAGAACTAACTCGTGACATTCTAGGGATTGCCATCTCTAATGACTATGAAAACAAACAACTCTAAGTCTTTATTTTAATCTAGAAGATCATAGAACTTTCAGAACTAACAGAGCTTTTGTTAGCCTAGGTGGACAGTGTAGCCATTCTAGGAGTGGTTGGACTACCTATATAAAGTAGCAAGGACATTTCACTGTGAAATGAGAATGAGAAGAGTCGGTCAGTGGCTTCTGTCCTTCCTTCTGTTCTTGAGTTTAAGTGCCCAAAAGAGAAAAGACGAAAAAAGACGTGAGTATCAGGTGCTGTGCTCTGTCTGTTTCATTAATCTTCAAAACCCTGTGAGGAGAGATGAGCATCCCAAATGTTATATGTAATAAGTCAGAAGCCAGATACGTCACTTGTTCAAGGATATTTACCTGGAAAATTAGGTAAATGAAAGAGGTGGATTTCAAACTAAGGTATGTTTGGTTTAAAATTTCTGTTCATCAGAACTCCTTGATTGATAGTGGTAAATTCCCAACTCTAACACAGTTAAAGAAAAAATGAGAAGAAAAGGAAGGAGCGTTGAGATGATGGCAGAGCTGAAGAGAGCAGAGGTTGTGCTTGATGCAGGGACAGGAGATGCAGGAACTCAAATGTGGCTTCTCTCTGACACACTCACGCACATGGCACAGGCACGTGCACACACACCAGTTTTGTGTGTGTTTTCTAACAGAGAAGGACATGACCACGTGCTGCCCTGGGGTCCCCTAAGTTAGGAGCCACTTGTCTCTCTGTCAGAAGACCATCTTGGTGGCTCAGCCTGGGTCTTGGGCCCATCCCTGGCCCTGAAGTTAAGGGCAGACGGAAGAAGTACATTTGGCCGCTGCGTAGGGATGGAGCTATTTAACAGAAGGAAGGGGCAGGGAGAACTGAGCACAAATCAACAGGCAGCAGCAGGAGGCCCTGCGCTTTCCCCTCCATGATATTCCAACTACCAGGAAGCCTCCCAGCCCAGCAGGCAAAGGTCAGCGCCTCTGTCAGAATGCAATTGTCTGTAAGTCTGGGTAGCAGTCCTTCTTCGTTCTCCACTAGTGACTCTGACCAAACTTACCACCTTGATAAATTCTTCATGAAATAGATCTACAGTATTGATTTCCAGCTACTCATACAGGACCATCAATAGTGTAGATCTATTTCATGAAGCCTATAGATGAATATTGAAATGTATTTCCTTATGACTTTTATTTGTACAGATGTTTTCAAACAATATTGTATGAGGTTAAAACAGCGGTATAATCTGCCCAGTCTACAATGTCATTAAATAGCTCGTGTTGTATCTGTTATCCGAATATCCCTCAAAAATTCAGACGTCAACATTGCTTTGAAATGGTTGAATGTATTATATGATGACACGTTGTTTTGGCATTGCTGTTGGTTTTGTTGTCACCCTGGTGATACTTCGGAAGCTAATAACAGCTGCCATTAAGCATCTCTCAGAGATTTTCTCTTTGTCTACTCATGCTAATCGTGGAAGATTTTGCAGTTGAGTTCCCCATGTCTCAGATGAAGTGACTGAGAGCTCTGGTTGCTTGGTTGACTAACCAGCATGGGCCAGAGTTGATGTTTGAACTTCAGTCTGTTCAATTCTCAATTATTTGTAGGAATGGTTTTCAAATGATTCTATATAATAAAGGAATTTACATCTCAGATGAATTTAACTGCCTCTACTTCAGCAAGAGAACTATTTGCTAAACTCGGTATCTTAACCCTTCTCGTTTCTTTTTCACATTTTTTGACAATAGTAGCATCCGTATGATTTTTATTAAGAAAATAGACCATCATTAAGTCAAATATAAATATACCAAATACACCATCATTAAGAAGGTGTATTCACGTAATAAACGTAAATAAACATGCACACACAACTGCACCTGCAAATAAAATTCAACAAGAAAATATCTCCATTAAAATTTATTGAGTGTCAGGTACAATACTCAGTAATTAATTCTCACTTAATTCCTCTAATAACTCTATGAAACTGTTACTAATATCATCCCTGTTTTGTGAACGACGACAGAGAGGTTAAGTAGCAGTGTGCTCAAGGTCAGGCGAGGGCCCATCTCCCAGCAGGCCCATCTCCCAGCAGATGGGGCCTGTCTCCAGCAGTCCTGGCCACTGACTACTGATGCTATTTTTCCTTGAGGAGGTGATGGCCAGCTGTGTTGTTTAGAAACTTACACTCGGCCAGGCGCGGTGGCTCATGTAATCCCAGCACTTTGCAGGGCGAGGCGGGTGGCTCACCAGAGGTCAGCAGTTTGAGACCAGCCTGGCCAACATGGTGAAACTCCATCTCTACTAAAAATACAAAAATTAGCCGAGTGTGGTGGCGGGCGCTTGTAATTCCAGTTATTCGGGAGGCTGAGACAAGAGATTCACTTGAACCTGGGAGGCAGAGGTTGCAGTGAGCTGAGATCACGCCACTACACTCCAGCCTGGGTGACAAGAGCGATACTCCCATTAAAAAAAAAAAAAAAAAAAAAGAAACTTACACTCAAACTTATACTCTCTGTTTTGACATAAAAACTTAAGGCCAATGTCCAGACAGTCACAATTTGGGGAAAACAGATACCAGGCTCTTTTTCTCCAAATACCCAGGCTCTTTTCAAAGTTTTGTTTCTGGCCTTTACACTTTCTATTTCATTGAGGCCGTTTTCCCAGTCATGTGTGTAAAAACAGGTGCCTCAAGCCTTGTGACTGTCATGTCTCTTTCTCTCGAGGCAGCACAGGTGCTGGCCGTATTGCAGTCCATGTCCCTGGCGGGGCCCTTCCCACCCCGTCTTCCCACACTGCACAGCATCTTCGATCTCACCCTTTAATCTCAGGTCAGATCAACGTATTTTAAGTTTCAATTTAACTAGAAAACCTCCTAACCCCAAAAATATTTAATAAGTACTGCTTTTCTGTCACATCCAATAAAGTCTCCTCGATGACGCAAGGCCACAGAGATGGCTGAGCCTTAGGGAATTTGGCATGAGTGATTGCTAACTGGTTCTTTGACATCTCTATTCCTGGTCTCAGCACTTCCTTTAGGAGTGGAGTTGGTTATCAGCGAGGTAAAACCAGTTCTTTGCTGAGCGAAGAAGATGTTCACTTGAAGCTAGATGAACTAGCAATATATTTACCATTAGGGTGTAAAAGAGAAAGTCATTCTTGTGTCAGGAGAGAGTTAAACACTCCAGCCTCACTTCTGCAGTCAGTGAATTAAATGTCATAAGCCATTCTCAGGGTTGTTACAAGTAAATAAAATTATGAATTTAAAGCATGTTGGTCTAGGTCCTTGATTGCTTATTTGTAATTTCAAATTCCAAAAAGTTCTGAAAACCAAACATTCACTTATGACTCATGTGCTCATAAAAAACATGACCCAACCTGAACTTATTTAGCAGGAAAATCTCAACTTGATTGATGTACATATATTTATAATTCTTACATATTTCTCCGACTGTGAATATTCATATGGGGTTCTCCCCAGATTAAAATACTTGATTGGGGACACGGCTCCAATCCGACTGGGGATATAAACACTACATTCACTTTTTAAAAGTCTGGATTCAGAACATGCTTGTCTTCAGAAGCTTAGAATAAGGGGCTGCAAGGCATGTAATTAGCTTGTTGAGGTCTGAAAACATGGCAGTCATTACATTTCTCACCAAGTTAGAGACTTACCTTACCTTGTAAGACCACGTGGCAAACGTTTGCTGAAAATGATCAGTAAACCTCCTTCTGTGTCTGGACAAGGAGGCTCTGAATTCACTTCCAGAATGTTCTCTCTCTCTCTTGCTCCTCTCTTTTTTTTTTTTTCTGTCTCTTTCTCTCTGTCTCTGTCATTTCTTTCTGTCTCTGCCTCTTTAACGTTGTTTATCCCTTATAAATAAATTATTTTTTGTACCTTAAATAATGAAAAACCATATGGAGATATGAAAGAGGCACAGATTTCAGAGGACACTGCTTGTCTTTGCCAACGGTTGTGATATCGTTGGTCAGTGGAGGTGTGACCCTCAGAGACCAGTGAAGGTTGCAGAGCATGGCTCAAATGTCTGCTTGGAGACCCCACTGCCATTTGACAGGGACCCCTGCACAGTTCCACATGTGTATGAATCTGTCTCCTTCTTTCCAAAACCCGCCCACGTAGCTGTAGCAAACAGCATCATACACTGGTCCAACCCCATCTGCCTAGCCAGTGAAGTCACTGTTCAGCTGATGTAATCGGTGTTTCTTTTTCTCTCAGTCTCTCCTGCCAGTCTCTTCCCAACTTGTAGGACCTCCTCCCACTTGTACCGGGCAACCCCAAGCTGCCTTGTCCAGTGGGCCTTCCTCTGGGTCTGGAGTGACCACCTCTTTCTGACAGCCCTGCTGGGTGAGTTGGCCTGAGCTCCTAGGAGCCTGGGTGGATCATGGTCCACGTCCCAGTCCAGATCTACTCCAGCCTGGCCTTGACCCCTTGCTGACACAGTGACCATTGATGACCATTCTTATCCGTGACACATAAAACTCTCTCTTATCAGTGCGTTCCATATGGACTCCCCATCTTTGAGGTTTCCTTTGTAGTGTGCAAGGCACGCTACATGTGGCACAGTTGAAGATAGAATGCTTTTCTTTGTCCTATTGATATAAGACATTGCAAAAATCAATTGCTATACATCAATAGCTGTTAGCAAAATCATACCTTTTAGGTAGTTAGGCTTATAAAATCAAATCTTCCATGACTGCTGACATTTAGAGAGATTATATCCTCAAGATAGGGTGACTGACTGTCTTTTGCAATTTATGAGTATTCGATGATAACGATGCGTGAACTGCTAAAAGCAGCAGGCTTGTTAGTTGAAGGCACAGAGTTTACTTAATTCAGGATCCACATCTCCCAGCTGGGGGATCTGGGAAAATCAGCAATGCAACCTCTCTGTGCTTCCCTTTGCTTATCTGTAGACCATGAGTAGCCTCAGAGTGTGGTTGCGAGTGAGGATTGTATGGGCTACCCTATGAGTGACAGAGTGAGTGCAGTGGAAGGGTTGGCTAGTATCATCACGGTTAGCATAGAAGGCTCCTTCCCATTGGAGTCCTGTGAGAATAACTGAAATAATAATTGTTATGCAGAAGTTATGATTTGGAGTTAGAGCTTTAAAGTACATGGAATAAGTGGAGTCTGGTCTTGCTTCTGGCGCACATCTCTGTGTCTCTGCAGCCCTGCCCAGAGCCATGCCCACCTCTCTCACTGGGCATAAACTGGGGTCTGGACTTGGATTCATCATGTAGCTGTGAGGAATTACGAATTTAAATGATTTAAACCTAATGGAATCTTTCATGTAAATCAACCCAGCATTTTGATGTGAGGGTGGTTGAGGTTGGACAAGGAGAGGAAAGAGGAGGGCAGAGCCTTGGAGGCCTGTTGGGTGGGGCGGCCGGAGCCTGGTTACACGCCAGCCCCAGGCTCATCTTCCGTGCGTCCCTCATGTCACAGGAACAGAGAGGGGCACGCTGCTGAGAGATGTCTTTAAAAGGGCAGAAATCGAACACTTCTGTAAAACTTTCTCTTTCACATCTTCCTTGGTACAAAAAAAATCCATTCCTGGGTCTTAAAATGCTTTGTTTTTCTGTACCAGCTAGAGAAGGAGAAAAGAGAGAGTTTCTTTAAGTCTAAAATTCAGTGGTTACTTAATCAGAGATGGCGAAGTCAGTAAGGTTTGGAATGCGTGATTCGTTACCAGTCATCTCTTTCTTCAGGTGGAGTCTGTCAGGTTCAAACCAGACATACATCATATGGACTACGGGTGGGTTTTGGAATTGATGACATGTTATGGATATTTAGGTAGAATCCTATGATAAAAAAGCATGTGTGTTTATGTGTGTGCACAGGAAGCTAAAATTACCTTCTATGCCATAATAGGAATTAGCACATTGAATCTAATGCTTTAAAGCACATAATTAAAATGACAATAACCAGCATTTGTTCAGCATTGAGTTTTGGAAGGAGAGTATGCCAAAACCTTGACATAACGTCATCTCCCTCTATCCACAGCCCAGTCCAGAAGCAGGTGCCTCCCCTTGCTACTCATGAAAAAGCAAACACAAAGAGACATCACATGAACCTCCCAGTCACACATGACGAGCCTGGGAGCCATGTTTTTGTCTGGATTTCTCTTAAACACTTCACAATTTGCCTTTCACACCCGGATTTGTAAAAACAGGTGAAAGATTTTGTGGCGGTATTTACAAATGATCCACAAAAGGACAGGAGCACCTAGAGTAAGGGCCACTCATGAAGGCATGGGCTCCGTGTATCCATCTGTGTCCATGTCAAAGGCGTCACTCTGGCAAGATGCTGGATGATCTCAGAACACGGTTGAAAACAGATAGGAAAGGGAAATTAAGACACGGGAGAGAAGGAGTTACAGGAACTTGTAAAGAGGTGATGACAGTACGGCTCAGTCATTGCTTTTGCTAGCAGTCACTGACACTAGGCCAGTTATTTCAGAGGAAGAGGATGGGTGAAGCCAGCACTGTTTGGAACAGTGGAGGGGCTCTGATCAGGCAAACCGTAAGGGCAGTGAGTGTTTCCCACACAGAAGGTGCTACCTGGACAGCGAGGACAGAGAAAGGAGAGGGAACTCTAGCTCAGTCCAGTGTGGCCGACCTGCTGGCCAGCACCTCACCACCCACCTCGGTCTGGGGCCTTCGCCATCCTGCTTTCACAGCCCCAGTGCAGCCGGGGTGTGGCTGGTCAGGGCCCTCAGCCTGCAGACTTCTCTTCCCCCTCTGCTTCTCAATGCTTCCTTTTCTCTGCAAATTCGGGAGTCTCAGAATTCAGGCTGAGCACTTTTATCTTTTCTGTCTTTGTCTTGTTTGTGTAATTCTGCCACACCATGACTTCATAGCAAACCTTATCATCCACAAGCGTGCATAGATTTCGTGTTTTACCTGAATTATTCTTAGACCAGCATTTTTTCCCCAGCGATCATTTGCATGCTTTGATTTTGGAGCTGACCTATTGGCATTGTTATATAGGCTGTTACATTTCATTTTGTTCACTTTTGCTATTTTGACATTGGTGTCTTTTTACTGTTGAACTCTTTGGGCCATGAAGCTCCTCACAAAAGCTTAGAGACAGAAAAGGGTTTCTGCCATCTTCCACCATCAGTTGGGGCCATAGAGTCCACAGGTACATTAAAATATGCCCAGTAATCTCTACATTTATATACATTAAAAATCCACTTGGGTAGGATACTTGGCCCCATCAATTTGCCCGGCTGGCTGCAACAGAAGATGTGCAAAGCGTCATGAGCCATTGTGGCCATGTAAATAGTGATGTATTGTAGTCATGTGAATGTCATTGTGTGACACCATTCTTCCTGTGACTCCAATCTAAACGAGGCTTCCAAAACAGCTCAGAGCCAGGCTCCTGCTTTTCTGAGTCATGGGAAAGTCATTAACTCTGCTTCCCACCTCCCACCTCTACAGAGTATCTTCCCCTTTGCAAGTACAACCTGCTGAATGATCATCCTTAATAAAGTGCTCCAGAGAGCCACCCTCACCCCCTGTTGTCTGAATGGTCGATGATGCTTGAACTTCAATAGGAAGAAATTCTCATTATTCAAGTCAGGAATGGAATCACTTAGATTCGGATTCAGTAGAACCGAATTCCCAGACGTTCCCTACTTACTGATTTGCAAATGCTGTGTTTTTTTTCCATTGCTTTAGTCTCTGTGTTGCTAGCTAGGGTGCTTCCGTGTTACACAAAGGAAGACAGTGGGAGTTGTATCTACACACCCACGGAGGTCTTCCCAGCAACACAGCATGACATGTGCCACTCACTCCTGATGTCACATCTTCTGCTATCAGTGCAGGCTAGTGGGTTTTGTTCAGCTTGTATTTGTTGGCCACACCCTGACATATTCAGTTTAACCTTTTCATGTTAATTTGTGGCAGCAAATAAATGATTCCTGAATGTTGTTGCTCTGAATGTGTCATCTCTTCTTAAATACAATTTCAACACAGGAAACTCATTTTCAGCATAGGAAAGGGCTGTACTGGTCTTTCTGGGAATAGAAGGTATGAGTTCATGGGTCCATGTGTTTTCCTACCACTGTGTTGTTCAGAATTGAGTACACATGGTCAGTTTTTGAATTTAGCTGAGCATCAGCCAGAGGCACCCAGAGCCGAGGAAGATTGAAGGTAGGCTCACTTGGATGCCCTTGATTCTGAAAGGATGGTGCTGTCTTGCTAGTTCCAGCCTTTCTGTGGGTATCCTTTAAGATGTTTAACTTATATTTTAAAACAATGAAGTCATTGTGGTGCGTTTGCTTTCAGGAGCAATAATGGGGCAATTGGGGAGAGTGCCACAGAGATGAACTCGGGTTAAACCGAGCTCCGCCGCCCATATTCCTGTGTTGCTGGGCACATTTCTGAACCTCACCTTTTACTTACTTATTGGTAGAGGGAAGTATGGATGCTCTTCAATGATTGATGGTGGGATCAGAGATAGGTAAACATGATACGATTTATAAATGTAGATAATAAAATAGTGGTATAATTTTTATTGTGAATCTTTAGTAGCTTTGGGTTGAGCATTTTGATTTTCTCACCTAAAGAACCTGGATCCCGCACCAAGTCTTCTCCATCCCAGTAAATGGCATCTCCACTCACACTAGAATCCAAAATGTTATTCTTGACTCTCCTCCTTCCTCTCACACCGGCCCATCGGCAAGTCCTTCTGGCTTTGCCTCCTGAACATGCAACAAACCTGTCTACGTCTCTCCATCTCTCTGCTGCAGTACAAGGCTTGGCTCCCACCATCTCTCACCTGCAATTCTTCAAGCTTCAGGTCCCTGACACTGACTGGCCCCCAAGAAAAGTCATGCCCCACTGAGTGATTCAGAGTGTGCTTTCTAAAATAGAAGAGTGATCCTCTCACTCACCCCTTCCTGCCCCAATGAAAGGCTTCCAGTGTTTCCCTTGGGCAGTAGAACAGAATTCATCCTCATCACATGTGCCCTTGGATCCTCCCATCCTGTCTCTGCCACTGTCACCAGGATGCCACTGCAGCCACCTTGTTCTGACCCCACAAAGATTCAGAGCCACCTCCTCCATGGCTCGTCCTCCAGACCTCCATTTGGAAACCTCCTTATTTTTCAGATCTCTATGCAGACATCCTGTTTTTACAGAGGCCTTCCCAGAATGAAATACACTGAGGTGTTTCAACATGGTACTGAGCAGAGAAAGCGAGGTGTCTAGAAGACCAGCCATCCAAGAGGCTGCAGAGGCAACCAACACCAAGGAGTCTGGTTGGTATTAGCTGCACGGGGTCACGATCTTCACTTGTTCTCTCCATGATTCAAAGAGTAGCTATTATCTATTGTATTTGAAGCACAATGCTCCTTTCTGGAGATGAGAAAATAAGAGATGGTCCCTGCTCTAAAGTTGCTCAAAGTCGAATTGTTCAAAGTTTAAGTAATCAGCACGTAGACATTAAATTGCAATGTAAGAAATGTCCCCAACATATAACTGAAGAATCTCAGGTGCACTCAAGGAGGTATTGTGCTCAGGTGCAGGAGGAATGAAAAGCAGGGGTCAGGAGCCAGCCAGAGAGAGACGAACACACAGGACTCTGCCAAGGGCTGCATGTAAAGGTCGCCAGGAACAGGAGGGCATGAGTGGAACCAGGCATCTAGAGACCAGCAGGCTAACCTGGAAAAAGAGAAATCGGAGTGATGTTTTCTCAAGCAGTTTTTGGAGAGAAGTAAGAGCAGTGCCATTGACATTCAGCGGTGGCGGTGGGCTCGTTCCAGAAAGGCTCTTTCCTTACTGGAAGGATAAATCATCAGCAGGGAAAACACTGATGAAGTTGATCCACTTCACGATCAATGCTCCTTTTGAGTAGATGGTGTTAAATAAAATCTTTAAAAAAAAAACACAGAAATAATTTATTTTCAGATTGCACTTAGTTCTGTTTAGGTTACAGGCACTGTCAAGTGTTACTAAAATCACTTTTTAGAGTCCTGGTATGAGAAAGGCCCACAGCACAGTGCCAATCACCAAGAGTAGCATGGCAACATGGTACACGCGCCACCCTCAGTCCAGAGCCACGCCTTGGATAATGTGACTTCCAAGTGAACAGAGGAGAAGGCATCTAGCAAAAACTGAAGAGAGAGAGAGAGAGGGAGAGAGAGACTGTCCTAGATAAAGATACAGCACAGGAAAAAACACACTTAGAGAAAATGAGTGTGCCAGCCACAAGCACCAGTGATTCTCCTAAGTGAGGTGGTAGTAAGTAATGCATTACATTTGCATTTCCGGCATTTAGAGTCTTTTTCTCCTATTTGCCTTCCTCCACCCAACAGCAAGGGTGATCTTTCTAAATTAGTGATTTTCAACACCCCTTGGCAAGTGTCACACCTCTGATGCCTTCCACTTCCTGACGCTTCTGGTATAACGGGTCTGGGGCATGACCCAGGCACTGGGACGCACTCGCCGCCCCATGATTCTCGCCTGCCCTGCTGAGGACCCTGCCACAGGTCAATTAGGTGTGGTCATTTTCCAGGAGCCATACTTCTGGAGGTTCCCAGAAAACCCAAGTAAACCCCAAGATTACTGGATTGATTTTCAAATAAGGTTCTCTGACCTGAAAGTAGATTTATATTTCACATGATTTTTGAAATTTCATCCTCTCCACTGATAAGGAAATAAATGCAAGGCAGAGAGATCTGCACTCTGGAGTGCCCTAGGTCACAGGGCCAACACACGTACCTGGCCTGGAGCCTGAGCATGCGCGCAAGGCTGCCCCGTCTCTCACCACCACGCTGATGTCCACCAGACAGTTCATTAAAGGGGGCAGGAATTGCCCAGCAGCGGGTCTGCCTGAAGCACTTGGGTGAGGTTTCTAGAACCTTCTACCCTTCCATCTCCAGCCCATCTCCTGCTCTGCTCTGCTCTGCCTTTCATAGTCACGTCTTCCAACAGACACCAATGTGCTTGCCTTCTGGGGCTTTTCTCCTCTGTGCACAAGGAGAGAGATATGGGAGCTGCTTCCAGGAAAGAGAGGCAGCTGGGCCACAGGGAGAGACAGACAGGCGGAGAGGATGGAATCAGCCGGGAGGTGAGGAAGTGTACCAAGGACAGAGGGGTAGAAAGACCAGTGCAAGTGCCAGGCGCCCCATCACGTGTCCCGTAAACACAGGCATCCATTCAGCTACTGACAATATGGTTACAGCACTGTGCCATTATGTTATTACATGATTGAGTCTGTTAGCGAGGGATCTATAGCAATGTTATATAGAATATTATATGTTATGGCATAGGATGTATTAATATGTATAATAAAATGGGATTTAATATTCATAATGCCGTGTGTTTTATCTCTGACGAGCAACATGGAATTCTTGCATTTGAATAAGTCGTGTCCGGTGAATGTCAACATATAAGAAAAGGCTAACTTCTGATACATAAAGAAGTAAATATACGAATGACTGAAAGAGAAAAGAATGGAGTCATTTGTTAGGTAAAAGCAGTGAACTCATGTGTAGATTGACAATTTATGTCAAGGACCACTTGTAATACTATAAAATAAAAATTCATAGAAAGGGAATGGGCCTAAAGCTGGATTACCTTTTGAACTTAAAATACCTAAAAGTAAAATAATGAGCAAAGATATGGCAGGTAAGCCAATAAAGTTTTTATACCAAGATCTGTACTTTTCATATCAAACTATATTTCAGACACATGTGGTACACTTATTTTAAAAATGGCCATATTTAGGTCATAGATTATAGTTGAATAAATTTACAAAATCAGAAATTGTACAGGGTATATTTTCCCTCCACAATGTAATATAATTAAAAATTAAATACAGAAGTAAAGGTAAACAAAGTCACTAGAAAACTAAATGTTGATAACTGATAATAGAAACAAAAGGTATAGCCACTTATACAGTGATACTAAATAAATACAAGTCCTTTGTGCAGATTTAAAATTGAGTGTAAAAAAATTTTTAAAAATTACATTATGTGAATAATATAGAAGAAACCAGGAATGTTTTCATCCTGAAGGAGCCAAGTCCAGGAAGTTCCTAAACATGAACTTTTAAATCTTTAAAGACTACAAAATTTTTTACACCATTACAAAAATTAGAATGAGGAAATCTGTGGTTCCTTTTCCAGAAGGCAGCACGTATACAGGTGAAAACCTGAAGTTTCAGTCAATATGTGGAAAGATGCAATGTCCCACAAGTAAAGAAGGATTTGGAAATGCAAAGTATAATGAGGCACCATTTCACAATGAAAACATTTTCAGAAATAACAAAAATCAGATAATATGAAAATAGACACAGACGCTCCTAATGAGGGTTAGTACAACTAATTTGATGAACAGTGCCCAGTATTCAGTAAAGTTGGAAGTGTGCATTACACATCACCATGCATATGATAGTTGATCTTCCTCCACGGAGCACAACTGGGAATGTCTGGAGATATTTTTGGCTGTCACAACTCAGGAGAGGGGATTTCAGAATCTAGTGGGTGGAGAACAAGGTCCTGCCTTCCATGGGAGGACCCCACTGCAAAGAGCTATCCAATGCCCAATTGATAATGAGAAAAATTTAAAAGTACAGAGGCAGCTGCACAGTGGCTTAGAAATCCTGGCATAGAGAAACACACACATGCATGAAAAAAAATGTACATAGCTCTTCACTGGCACATTTCCTGAACACACAAGGAAAAAGAAAATAAAACAAATGATCATAATTAGGGAAATGAATAAATTAATCTGATTATAATTGTGGCACTTTAAAATATTTTAAATAAATGAACCTAAACTATATGCATTAAAGAGAATAGATTTATAACTTAAAGTCAAGTTAACAAAAAGCAATTTGCTGAAAATGTTGCGTGCACTAGAAATAACTTTAAATGCCCATAATCTTACTTATTTTATAAGTATATACATATATAATGTGAAAAAAATAAATAGACTGAAAATATATTGCAAAATTAATCATTCTTATTTCACCAAATAAGGGGGAAAAGAGTGTATAGATGGATTGTTAACTTTATCTGTGAGGTTTATTTCTAAAAAGCAAAACTCTGAAGTAAATATGGCTTAATGTTGCTATTGCACATTATTATAGAATGACGTTGTCTCTATAGTTCTCTGTACTTTAAAATTTTTCTCATTATCAATTTTTTTTTAATTTAAAAATCCAACATCTCTACGACACCATGACATGAAGAGATATATCAATAAAATAATAGAGGATTATTTGACTTACCTTTATTTGTAGGTATAAATAAAACATGAGCAAATATAATTTAGCAGTCCATTAAATACTAAATGATCAATGTTAGGAAATTTAAGAAAAGTTTTTATGATGGGAAAAATTCTAAAACCATTGCTCTCAGGCATTCCTGTCTGCCTTACAGTTCTTTGTTATAATCTCTGTCTATTCTCATTTAAGTTACTCCCCTACCAGTCTCCAGAAGTCTTCTGTCCCCCAATAGCAATGCACTCCATGAATCTTGCCAAACACGTTTGTGAATGAAGGACAGAAGGAATGCCTTTGTATACTCTTTCTTTTGCTTGGATTCTCCTGCTCCACCAATAAAACATTCCCATTCTGAAAATTCATCTTGAAGACCTTCTGTTATTTGTAGCTCTCTCTGACAGCTTTCCCTGTCCTTTGTAGGCACAGGTGGTCCCCCGACCCCACTTCTGAATGTCAACATCCTCTCTGTGTATCTCTACTGTGGAATTCATCAGGGGGTATAAATTATTCATTCATGTTCCTGTTTTCCCCAATAAAGCACAAATTATAAGATTTTGAACCTTCACTTAAGCAATGTTATACCAAGAAGTCCTGGCACCATCATTCACATGTAATAGGTGTATGATAAAATGGGTGAAAAAACATTGCTGTGTACATCTGTGTACGTGGGGGTGAGTGGGTGTAGATTTCTGGTTTTACCACAATAGCCCCAGATATTTTTATTTTAAATTAATTGTGCTTAAGGATTCTTCTGATTTGCACATCATCAGATGCATTTGCTTTATCAGTTTGAAAAATTATTGGCCATGATCTTTTTGAATGTTCCCCCTTCATTTTTTTTTCTTCCTTTCTTTTGAGATTCCTTTTAGATTCATGCCGTCCTTTCTGATCCTCTCTCTGCTCCTTACATTTTCCATCTCTGTATTACATATTAATTTCAATGACTTTCGTTCACTTCTAAGAGTTCTGCTTTTTCTTTTTCAAACCTGTTTTTTCTCAAATATTTTTTCTTGCTCTTTTCTTATATTTCTAGTTTTTTAAATATCCATAGTTGTTTTGTTGAAACGTGCTTATTACACAGTCTATAACCAATCATTGCATATGTGAAGTAATTGAGCTTCTCTTACTGCTGCTTATTCTGTCTGCTGATGGTTGCTCAGTGAGATTGTTTCTCCATGTTTTGTGATTTGGGATGTGACTCGGTATTCCTTGTTGACTTGGCAAAGAGGGTCTCGTGTGGCTTAGGTCAAGGGTTAGCTCTCTGGAGATGATTGCTTTGGCATTGGTCAAGGCCCCCAGAGTGCTACCAACCTAGGACCGTTTTTATGTTAATTCCATAGTTTAAAATGATCCGGTGACGTGTGCAGTCTAAGTTGAAACCTCTCAAACCAAGAGAGGGCTGGCCATGGCCATGGTGTTTCCAGGGATAGACGTTTATTTTCCCACCCCATGTCTACCCAAGGTAAGTTTCCTTGTTGTCTGTCTGTGCATCTGTGGACAGAGATTTCATGGTAAACCCTCCCACTGAGATAGCGACTTGTTGATCATCAGTCTTACATAGTTTCTAGGGCCAATAATGTGCCCCTTTTTGCATTGGTCCTTTGAAACAGGACCTCTTGATTAATAAAATAAGCCAAAGTTCCCATGAACACTGAGAATCAGGTGATAGTCTTCTCTGAGTGGCCCAGGGACTGTCTCTTACTTCCTGAGATGCCAACTCTCCTTTTGAGCTGACAATATCTACTCCACGATGAATTCCACAGTAGAGATACACACAGAGGATGTTGGCATTCAGAAGGTGGAGGAACTACCTGTGCCTACGAAGGAGAGAGAGGCATCAGGGAGAGCTACAAATAACAGAAGGTCCTCACATGAATTTTCAGAATGGGAATGTTTTCTTGGTGGAGCAGGAGAATCCAAGCAAAAGAAAGAGTATACCAAGGCATTCCTTCTGTCTTTCATTCATTAACTGTGTTTTGGCGAGATGCATGGAGTGCATTGCTATTGGAGGACAGAAGACTTTGTGGGAATTGGTAGGAGATTAACTTGAATGAGAATACACTGAGGTAGAAAGAAAGAATTGTTAGGCAGACAGGAATGCCTGAGAGCATGCTTTCAGTCAATCTGATCCACATGGTCCCAGAAATGGCCTAAACAAGTCCTTCTTTCCTAATAATATATTTCAGACTTGAAGAAATGAAGAAGCTCTTTGTTTCTCTTCATTATAAGTCCAGAGTATACAGTGGTCGTCAGTTATTTAAAGATATATGAGATGTCAATAATGTAAGATTGATTATTTGGATGTGTGTATATGTGTGTGTGTCTGTGTGTGTGTGTGTGTGTGTGTGTGTGTGTATGAGATTAAAAGCATCCCTGCATAATCCCAGGAAATATATCTTACTAAATTTTACTTCTCAATTTTTATTTTAGATTCATGGAGTATATATGCAGGTTTTTTTTTTACCTGGGTATATTATATGATGCTAAGGTTTGGGGTATGAATGATCCCTTTACCCAGGTACTGAGTATAGTACCCAACAGTTAGTTTTTCTGCCCTTTTCCCCATAGCTTCTTCCCACCTCTGGGAGTCCCTAGCGTCTACCATTGCCATTTTTATTTCCATGAGCCCAACGTTTAGCTCTCACTTCTAAGTAAGAATGTGCGATATTTGGTTTTCTGTTTCTGACTTATTTCACTTAGGATAATGTCCTCCAGCTACATTCATGTTGCTGCAAAGGCCATGATTTCATTCTTTTTTATGGCTGCGTAGCATTTATTCCATGGTCTATATATACCACATTTTCTTTATCGAACTCACTGTTGATGGGCACCTAGGTTGATTTCACACCTTTGCGATTGTCAATAATGCTGCAAAGGACACGTGAGTGCATGTATCTTTCTGGTAGAATGATTTCTTTTCCTTTGGATAATAAAGGAAATGGTGTTATCAATGGTGAATGGCATCCTAAGCTTTTTGAGAACTCTCCAAACTGCTTTCCACCGTGGCTGAACTAATTTACGTTCCCACCAATAGTGTGTAAGTGGCTTTTTCTCCTCAGCCTCACCAATGTCTATTGTTTTTTGACTTTGTAGTAAGAGCCATTCTGACTGGTGTGAAATGGTAGCTAATTGTGGTTTTGATTTGCATTTCTCTGATGATTAATGATGATGAGTGTTTTTTCTTATGATTTTTGTCTGCTTGTGTGTTATCATTTGTGAAGTGTCTGTTGATGTCTTTTGCTCATTTTTCACTGGGGTGATTTGTTTTTTGCTTGTTCAATTGTTTAAGTTTCTTATTCATTCTGAATATTAGACCTTTTCCAAATGCATAGTTTGTAAATACTTTCTTCCATTCTGCAGGTTGTCTGTTTATTCTGTTGATAGTTTCTTTTGTTGTTCAGAAGCTCTTTAGTTTAATTAGGTCTCATTTGTCAATTTTTGTTTTTGTTTCAGTTGCTTTTGAGGATTTAATCATAAATTCTATCTCCAGGTCCATGCCCAGAATGGTGTTTCCCAGATTTTCATCTAGGATTCTTATAGCACCAGGTATTACATTTAAATCTTTAATTCATTTTGAGTTAATTTTTGTATGTAGTGAAAGATAGGGGTCCGATTTAATTCTTCTGAATATGGGTAGGCAGCTATCCTCACATCATTTATTAAATTGGGAGTCCTTTCTCCATTGTTTACTTTTGCTGATTTCGTTGAAATTAGATGCCTGGGTATGTGGCTTTTTTTCTGGGCTCTATTCTCTTCCATTGGTCTAAGTGTCTGTTTTTGTACCAGTACCATGACGTTTTGGTTACTGTAGCCTTAGAATATAGTATGAACTTGGGTAATATAACGCTTCCGGCTTTGTTCTTTTGGTTAGGATTGCTTTGGCTGTTTGGGCTCTTTTTTGTTTTACATGAATTTGAAAACAGTTTTTTCCAATTCTGTGAAAAGTGACATTGGTCATTTGATAGGAATAGAATTGAATCTGTTGCTTGTTTGGGGCAGAATGGTCATTTTAATGATATTGATTCTTTTAATCCATGAGCATAGAATGTTTCCCCATTTGCCTGTGTCATCTGTAATTCCTTTTACCAGTGTTTTGCACTTGTCTTTGTAGAGATCTTTCACCTCCTTGGTTGTACGTATTCCTAGGTATTTGCATGTGGCTTTTGTAAATGGGATTGCACTCTTGATTTGGCTTTCTTGATTTGGCTCTCAGCTTGAACATGATTGGTGTATAGAAATGCTACAGATCTTTCTACATTACTTTCGTATCTTGAAACTTTGCTGAAGTCTGTCGTTTATCAGTTTCAGGAGCCTTTTGGTGGAGTCTTTAGGGTTTTCAAGGCATAGAATCACATTGTCTATAAAGAAAGATAGTTTGACTTCTTCTTTTTCAATTTGGATGCCTTTTCTTTCTCTTACCTGATTTCCTGTACTATGAAGCCCTAGTGAATAGAAGTGGTGAGAGTGGGTATCCTTTGCTTGTTCCAGTTCTCAACTGGAATGCTTCTGGCTTTTGCCTGTTCAATACGATGTTGGTTGCAGCTTCGTCATAAATGGCTGTTATTATTTTGAAGTGTATTCCTTTGATGCCAAGTTTCCTGAGGATTTTTATCATGAAGGGATGTTGGATTTTATAAGAAGCTTTTTTTAATATCTATTGAGATGATTATATAATATTTGTTTTTAATTCTGTTTATGTGGTGAGTCATATTTATTGATTTGTGTATGTTGAACAAATTTTTCATCCCAGGAATGAAGATTAGTTGATCATGGTGAATTAACTTTTTGATATACTATTGAATTTGTTTTGCTAGTATTTTGTTGAGAGTTTTGTGTCTATGATCATCAGGGATATTGGCCATAGTTTTCTTTCTTTCATTTTTTTTTTCATTGTGTCTTTGACAGCTTTTGTTATCAGGGTGATGCTGACTTTGTAGAATGAAATAGAAAGAAGTCCTTCCTCACCAAGTTTTCTATAGTTTCAGTAGAATTGATATCAGCTCTTCTTTTTACGGTAAAAATTTGCTATGAATCAATCTGTTCCAGGGCTTTTATTAGATGGTAGATTTTTTATTATTGAGTTAATTTCAGAAGTCAGTATTGGTCTGCTCAGTGTAACAGTTTCTCCATGATTCAATGTTGGCTGATTGTATGTTTCCCAGAATTTTTCTGTTTCCTCTAGATTTTCTAGTTTGTGTGCATAGAGCTCTTCATAATAGTCTCTGAGGATCATTTTTATTTCTGTGGGATTTGTTATAATGCTTTCTTTGTCCTTTTTTACTGTCACTGGTTTAAAATCTATTTTATCTAATATAAGAATAGTGATCCCTGCTTTTTGTTTTGGTTTTGTTTTCTTTTCTTTTCCATTGCATGGTAGATCTTTCTCCCACCTTTCACTTTGATTCTATAACTGTTGTTACGTGTGAGCTGGATCTCCTAAAGACAGTAGATGGGTGGGTCTTGCGGTTTTATACAACTTGCGACTCTGTGCCTTTTAAATTCTTACATTTAAGAATGTAAATTGTGTTTAGGCCATTTACATTCAAGGTTATTATTGATATGTGAGGTTTTGATCCTGTCATGAAGTTGTTAGCTCCATGCTTTGTCATTTCTCTTGCGTTTTTGCTTTATAGTGTCTGGGAGCTATGTATTTAAGTGTGTTTCTGTGGTATCAGGTATTGTTCTTTTGTCTCCATGTTCAGAACTCCCTTAAGGGTCTCTTATAAGGCTGGCCTACTTGTAATGAATTCCCTTAATGCTTGCTTGTCTGGAAAATATTTTATTTCCCCTTTGCTAACGAAGATTCATTGGGCAGGATATGAAATTTTGGTTGGAATTTCTTTTTTAAAAAAATGCTGAAAACAGATCCCCAGTTTTTCCTGGCTTATAAGGTTTCTGCTGAGAAGTCTGCCTTAGCCTGATGGGGTTCACCCTGTATACATGATCTGCTTCTTTTTTATTCTCTCTCTAGCTGGCTTTAGGAATATTTTTTCTTTAGCATTGATTTTGGACAGTCTGGTAACTATATGCCTTGGTGCTGTTCATTTTGTATAATATCTCACAGGTTGTCTCTAGATTTCTTCTATCTAGATGTCTACCTCTCTAGCAAAATTAAGGAATTTTTTCTTGAATGATTCCCTCAAATATATTTTCCAAGTTGTTTACTTTTTAATTTTCTTTCACAAATGCCAGTAATTTATAGGTTTGGTTGCTTTACATAATCCCATATTTCTCAAAGACTTTGCTCATTTTTTAAAATTATTTTTTCTTTATTTTTGTCAGCTGTGTTAGCTCAAAAGACTGGCTTTCAAGCTCTGAAATTCTGCTTGCTTCAATCTTTTGATAAAGCTTTCAGTTGTATTTTGACTTAAGTAAGTTTTTAAATTTCAGAATGTTTAATTCTCTGATTGATTTTAGAATCTCTGATTAATTTATTTAAGATGTTTATCTCTTCTTTCATTTCTTTGATTGCTTTAGAAGTTCCTTTGTGTTGATTTTCAACCTTGTCTTGGATCTCAATAAGCTTTCTTGTAATCCATGCTTTGATATCTTTACCTGTCATTTCTGAATTTCCATTTTTGTTAGGGACCATTGCTGGAGAGGTAATGCAATCCTTTGGTGGTATCACTACATTCAAATTTTTTATGGTACCAGAATTCTTGTACTGCTTCCTCCTGATGTGGAGAAGCTGGCACTTCTCATTTTTGTAATTACTTTTATGCATGTGGGTTTTTTCTTTTTCTTTCTTTCCCTATAATGTTGTTGTTTATTATTATTATTAGTCTTGTGTTTTCTTTTCCTCTCCCTTTCCCCCCTCCCTAGGGGTGTGACTATAGAGAATGCTGGGTACAGTATTTTAGCTTTGCCTCTATACCCCTATGCACTTTTTTGGGGCGAGCTTTATGCTGAACTTTGCAGTTCATCCTACAAGCCTGTAGATGGTACTTGTAGCTAAGAGCTAGCTGGGACCAACAAGACAGCATATATATACTTGTCCATTGTTTGCTGGCTGAAGCTCTCTGTTGCCTCAGGCAGTGGGCTGATGCATGGAATGCACAGTAGTCTGAGCTCCTTGCTGAGCCTGGGTGTCAGGGGAGCCAGGAAGGGCAGAGCTGGACTGGGCAGGTCCACCCACAGGTCCCCTGTTGGCAGGCACAAACACCAAAGCTAAGGGAAAATCCAGTGAGTGGCCACCAAGCACCCAGAGGTGTGCTTAGACATGGAGCTGGGAAACCACCTAGCCCCCAAGTTCTCTGCACAGGGATATGGGGGTGGCTAACTCCAGGAGAGTGGGTGCCCCAGCTGCCTGGAGATGTGCCTGGGCATGGAGCAGAGAGCCTCCCCACACAAAGACCTCTGAACAGTCATTCTCCAGGCAAGCAGGTGCTGTGAATGCCTGAAGATATGCCTGGGCAGGGAGCATAGAGGATCTTACAGCACTGTGATCTAGTTCAGGAAAGGTAGGACAGCTCAGACTGCTGAACCAGGTGAATGAGTATTCCAAATGCCCAGAGATCTGCCTGTGCACAGAGCAGAGAGAGGCCTGCTGTACCACAATCTCAGGGGAGTAGATTGGTGCACCCAGCAATGGCTCACACAGATCAGATCCAGATCACCAAGCTGGCCAGGGCTGCAAGACTCGCCACCCAGGAGAAACTTCAGCTGTAGCAGCTCTCCTCTTGCCCCAGGCCTATGGAGAGAGCACAAAGCACCTACTGCTGAGGCGCTTTTCACAGTTCTGGCTGTGGAGGGCTGCACCCCACTCCCAAGCAGGCTCTCCAGTCTCAGGCCCAAGACGAATATGCCTGCACAGCCACAGTGCAAGGTTGCTAACGAATGGCTGCCTTTGTAGGTGCCCTGATTAAAAATGGCATCCTGCTCCCAGTGCTGGGTCTGGGAAATGTCTGAGTTTTTCTGAGTATCTTTCCCTCAGAGCATCTTTCCAAGCCTCTCCCCTAGTTAACTCCCTGAGTTAACTCCAGAGCTTGGGAGAAACAAAGTGCTCTCCCTTGGCCAGGGTGCCTGAGGTCCCCAGTGGAAAGGAAAGCCACAGAGGGGGGTTTTCTGCCTTTCTCATGTACCGGAGCTTCACTCACTGTTATCAGTCACATGTGTCCCTGGGGCTGTTTGCTGGTGTTCTCTCTGGGATCTGGGGTGTCCTTCACAATCTGGCAGATTCCTGTTTTCCTTCCTGAATTAAAACTGGGTTTTAATTGGGTTGATCTTTCTGTACCATTTTGCTATTTCCAGGTGCCCAAGGCACACTGAATGCCTCTAATATGCCATCTTAGAAATAAAAATCTAAATTTTATTACAACTAAATATTGTGATAAATCTAACCACTTTTCTACTCATTTGAGAATATTATTAGAGATAATAGTAAAACACATTTCTAATGTGCCTAATTCAGAGTTTTAGCTATTAGACAGATTAACACATTTGTCAGAGAAAAGTATGTAAAACATCAATATTAATAAAAGGCACTGGGTGGCACTATCAATAGCGTTGTCATACTATCATAGGTGATGCCGCATGTGTGTGTATATATATATATATATATAGAGAGAGAGAGAGAGAGAGAGAGATGTATAGTCTATAAAGACTATATATCTCTCTATATATTCTATATATATATCTATATATATAGACTATATAGAATATATATAGAATATATATAGACATATAGACTATACAGACATATATATAGACATATAGACTATATAGACATATAGACTATATAGACTATATATAGAATATATATAGTCTATATATATAGACTATATAGAATATATATATAGTCTATATATATATAGACTATATAGAATATAGTTATATATATAGACTATATAGAATATAGTCTCTCTCTATATAGACTATATAGAATATACTCTATATATAGACTATATAGAATATATATATAGACTATATAGAATATATATAGAACATATAGACTATATATTATATATATAGAATATATAGACTATATTATATATAGAGACTATATATATATAGACTATATATAGATATATATAGAGACTATATATATAGACT
>CAUYLG010064270.1:0-14540 GCA_963573385.1 Cacajao melanocephalus | reverse complement strand
GCTCCTCCGCCGGGAATCTCCTAGTCTGTGGGCAACAAAAATTCGTCTGAAAGTGCGGCGTCCACTCGCTCTCTGCGCTTTCACTGGGAGCTACAATCCTGAGCTGTTGTTAATCGGCCATCTTGGATCTCTCTCCCTTGTGGACATTCTTACGGAGGATTATGAAGCAAAAAGAGACTTTGTTGGAAAAAGTAATTCTCCATTTAGAAAATAAAAATGTGAGGATGGCGCTGGCCTGATTCCCAAGAACTGCAGCCTGGGTCCCAGAGGCATACTAGACACATCACATAAGAGAATCCCGCACCTGAACAATCAGGCACTCACTCCTGAAATGTGCTGTGAGGGTCTCCATACCTTAAACTGCTTACTCTTCAATTAACCCATTGCAATGCGTAGGATCAGTGCTGGCATTTCCCAGCTAACAGGGGAACCACTTCCAGGGAATCTGAGCAAAAAACAGCTCACCATAAACTGCCCCCTATAGAAACACTCCACATATTTTATCCAACCAGTTAAAGTTGGAAAGTCACGAAGACCTCATAATAAATGTACAAAGCCAAGAAAATGCTTAATTATATTTTGTGATTTTGAAAATACCAATTTGCTCTAGATTAGAACAGGGATACCATCTTCCATGTTATGCCGCCACAAATATTAGTTGACTGACCTTAGTCATGCTTTCCTTTCAGAACAGATCAATCTAAATCTACAGAGAAATGTGAATACCAATAGTTGTGAAGCCTTCCTCAAACTGTCCTCCAAACTCATCTTATCCCTTTGGCTTTTTTACCAATGCATTCCTTCATTCAACATTTTTTTTTTTTTTGAGATGGAGTCTCACTCTGTCACCCAGGCTGGAATGCAGTGGTGACATCTCAGCTCACTGCAACATCCACCTTCCAGTTCAAACAATTCTCCTGCCTCAGCCTCCCAAGTAGATGGGATTACAAGTGTGCACCACCACAATCAGCTAATTTTTGTATTTTTAGTAGAGACGAGGTTTTGCCATATTGGCCAGGCTGGTCTCAAAGTCAGGACTTCAAATGATCTGCCTGCCTCAGCCTTCCAAAGTGCTGGGATTACAGGTGTGAGCCACTGCTCCTGGCCCAACAGATTTTTTTAAAGCATCTACTCTGTATCAAGCACTATATTAAGGGCTGAGGCATCCCAAGTCCCTGCCAGAGCAGAGTCCAGTTAGTTGGAAGACCTGCCTCCCAACAACTACAATGCAGTGGTGATACTGTATTGACGGATGGTGTAAGGACATGGTGGAAACTTAAGGATAGGAGCCTCAATGTCGGCAAAGGATTAGGGAATGTTTCTTAGGGGAACTAGCATTTGAGACTTGTTGGTTAAGGAGGGACTTTCCAGAGACCTGGGGCCATTCCAGATGATATAATAGTACACCAAGGGCTTAAAGGAAAGATGCATCAGTAGGGATTTGGAGAATCACCTGTTGTTCACTGCTGTTTGGGGCTTTAAGAACTAGTAAACCGGGGGAAGAAATCTGAAATAGGCTGGACAGATGGGGGCTGGAATAGTAAGAGCATTATTCACAATCCAAAGGAGTTTTGACTTTATCCTGCAGTGTTTCTCAAAGCAGGGTTCACAAAGGCCCTAGAAAACATTTTATGGTTTTAGTTTTGTTTCAATGATAATTGTATTAATAATAATAATGGGAGATTTAGGAGTAAAAACATATTCTAGATCATCTGGATGACAATTTGTCACAGTGTCCATATTATGTTTACTATGATGTTGGCACCAAGCCAACAGAGACATAACAGTAGGAGATTAAAGGAGATGATGTTTGAACAAAGAGATCATGCTGGCTGAAATGGAATAAAGTCGTAGGAGAACTGAGTCACTACGTGTACGTGGTTGTAGGTATGCCAGACTTAAAATAATCCATGCTATTGTGTCCTGAAACATAATCACATTGCAAAGGACAATTGAGATTCACAAAACAATATCACTTGTCTCAGAAAATTCAAGCTGCTTACCTGAATGTTACTGGCTTTGTGTAACAGTTTTTTCATAACACATTTTTTCCTTTCGGTTTTATACTTCTATAGATAAACATGACAAAAAGTTTATATCTAATTTCATGTTTTGTAAAACCTATTTAAGAAATATTTAAGATTTAAGTAAACACTGGAATGTGTAGCATTTTCCTTTTTCTTTTAAATGGGCCTGTCCATTACCCAAGCACGAAAGAAAGGGCCAAAAATGATGGGGGGGGGGAGGGGTGGTTATTGAAGAATTTTAAGCAGAGATTAATGTGAACCAGTTACTTTGTTAGGAGACCACTTTGGCAGTCACACAGAGGAAATACCACCATGTAGAGATGGAAAGACATCTAAGGAGGTGACCATCTGAGTCCTTTTGTTAAAAGAACCCATTTATTTAATCCAAAAAGCTACTCTCAGGCAAAAAGTCAGCATCCTACTAGTGTTTCAGGGCATGCCTCATTTAGCTGGAAGGTTCCCCAAACTTCTACACGTGTCGTTTTCCAAAGAGTTCTGTGATGATACCAGACCTAAATTAGGAATAAATCCCATGTTTTACTACAGAGAGCCAACAAAGTACACAAGGTAAGCTGCTATGTATCTGGTAACAAAAAACAACCAGGGCCACTGCACATAGATCTGTAGGCCAGCTGGTGCTGAAATCGGGCTCTTCACCAAGCCAGGTACCTCTGGGGCCGTATCTATCCAGGGAAGTTGACTTTTTCTAATTTATACAAGGGCTGGATGAATTTGCCAAGCCATGACCCTTGGAGAGAGCTGCATCTTCTGTAAGGACATCTTCTAATTGCATGAAGGTACCCTATGGGATAGCTGTGACTTAATCCTGCTTTTCTGAGATTATACCTCATCAGCATCACTTACCAAACTAGAACTCCTATAGCTTAATGAAGATAAAGAGCTTTCTTCTCCCTAAAAATTCTGAAGAGCACTTGACTTACCCATAAAAAAGGCATAGTACCAAGGCATTCAACAAGTGCAAAGAAAGAACCAGGTGTTTTCAGCTTACCTCAGGGGCCATCCAGAATGGGGTGCCAACAGATGTGTTTCTCCGTAGACGTGTACTGGTGAGTTGAGCTGAAACACCTACAAGAAAAAGATATCATAATTCAAAAGTGAGCAAAATATGACGCTAGCCCAGGGATTGGCAGGCTTTTTCCATAAAGGGCCAAATAAATATTTTAGGCTTTGTGGGCCATATGGTCTCTGTCACAACTACTCAACTCTGCTGCCACAGTACAAAAGCAGCCATAGTAAACACATAAATGAATGAATGTGGCTGCATTCCAATAAATATTTATAGATGCTGAAATGTTAATTTCATATAATTTTCACATGTCACAAAATAGTTTGGCTTTTTCCCCCCAATCATTGCAAAATGTAAAAACCATTCCTACCTCATAGGCCATATGAAAATAGGAGGCAGGTCATATTTGGCCTACTAGCTATAGTTGGTAAACTACAACTCTGAAGCATCTATCACTCTATTTAAAGCATTAGGATATATATTTTTTTCTAATGGACATCTCTGTCCATATTGCTGCAAAAATCAAAAGAAAAATATCAATAACTTGGATCAATCCAAAATATCATCCTATTGTATTTCCAAATTATTTCACATAATTTCTTTCTTAATAAGGTGCTTCATTTTATGGAGAAAGAAGATTGGCATGCACTATCTATAACAGAGCATCATTGTAGACATAAAAAGATTTCAGTGTCTTAGCTTGCCTAGAAGCCTGGAAACCTGGCAAGAAAGCTGTGTTTGTCAAATGGAAAAAGAAAATGACTAAAAATATTATCTGGGGCTCAATGTTGAGGACCTGAATTTTAATGTAACTCCAATGTCCTTTAACCGGCTCTCTCCTTCACACCACGAGGGAGTAAAGGTACACTGGATTAAGAATCAATGTTTTCCATCCCAATTATGCTTTTTACTAATTATGTGATTGCTTCACCTGTGAGCCTCAGTTTTTTCCATCTTCAAACTAGGGATAATCACAACAGTCACACCTACCACAGAGGGTTCTTCTTAAGACCAAATAGGAGAACAAATGTGAAAATGATTTATAAATTGCAAAGCGTTTTACACATGTAAGGTATTCTTTTATACCACACAGAAGTCTCAAATGGCCCTTAAGAGAAGGACAAGTGTTGCCACTAATGTTATTGATGACAAAAACTTAGAAACTGGACACTGTGCCTTCTTAGCAAAGAACACACCTTTGAAACATCAGCATAGATTTGCCAAAGATCCATGGGTTGTTTTGTGGGGAGGGATGACCATTGTGTTAGCTGCAGACGTTCTCCTTATTAGAGAGCCAAGAAGCTCTTTAAATTCTATTGGCCATGGATAATTTCCCATTTCACAATTTTGGTAAAAACAACTATACCTTTCTGGTTTTAATTTCTAGAAATTTCTTTTGCAGCCACTGAAAGTTCAGGACCTTTTAATGGAAAGATTAGGAACATTTATTTACTCTATGTCAAATCGCAAAGCTGGTGAGTAAATAAATCAGTATCAATTCCCATCCCGTCCTCATCCTTCCAGTCTGTTTCCCCTCACAACATATTTACTGCCCCCAGAATCATGTGGAAAAAAAATCTCTAATGTTATACACATAGCATATTATTAGAGTTTCATCATTCCTTACAAAGAGAAGCATAAGACTTAAACAAAATACTCCCTCTGCTATTTTTCTTTGCTTGCGTTTCAGTAAAAATAGACCAGTATTTCTAAAGCAACTTCATTTAAGTAATTTCTTCTGAGCAAATGATAAACTGATACATGTTTATACTGAACTCTTTCTTAGCAATACAACAATAAATATTCAAAAATCATTAATCTTGTTTTTTACTATAATGACATTGACATTTTTAAAGTGTTTTTGGAAATGTTTTCTCATTATTTGTAATAATGACTCTGAATTACTACTGTAGAACTTATTTAGAAAACTAAACCTTCAATAAACTTAAAAATGAAAACCAAATGGTTTGTTGTTTTGTGAATATCAATATATGACATTACTAGGAGATATTTAATAGTTCTCTGGCCTTAGGTGATATTGCCGTGCATTTCCACTCACACTTCCATTTCCCGTTAATGTTTCCAGTTCAAGATTCACATGTAGCAGCAACAAACACAATTTAAAAGGATGTTAGCTCTTAGGCCCACAGGACTATTTTGCCTTCTGCTCACTGGGAATAAGTATGCCTAAGGCTAGTGAAAGTCATTTGAAAGACCAAACTGCTTTCTCTTTTCATATGCAAAAGAAGAAATGACAAAATGTAAATTATAGACAATTGCCCTGAGATATGAAATTCTTAGCAGAAAACCAAAAAGTTTTTCCATCAAGTTCTTCTTTTGAAAAACTTTTATTTTCATTCTTTAATAAAATTGCTTCTAAAGCTGAAAATAGATTAACAAACAGCATCTCCTAGGGTGATCCATCTGGAACCCCCACCCCCTCCAGCCTGTGTTTGACTGGAAAAGTCCCTCAGCCTATGGTGTAGCAGAGAGGCCCCAGTCTTCTGAGATTGCAATAAATTGTCCCCTTTGGCTAAACTGCACACATCAAGAAAACAAACGACAAGCAGTCATTACCAAAGTCAACGAGCTTAACTCCTCCTTCTGTTGTCAGAAGAATGTTATTCCCCTTCACATCACGGTGGATGATTCGGTTGTTGTGCAAATGCTGAAGGCCCTGCATGGCATCCCACCACCACCAAACAACAGGAAAGAGAAAAGGGAAATTTACATGCTTATTTTAAAGCAATTACCCTACTATTGAAAACTCACGAAAGTCTACATTTGGCTACACCTTCTGGCTTTTAATATTCCTTGCATATCATAGAACAGTTTCCCCATTGTTAATATGTAATAAGGACCCAAGCAATGGTCAAATCATCCCCTCTGCTGTCATACCCAGTTTGATGGATGTTCTTACCAAGAGGGCCCCGTACAAGATGTATGAGATCACTGCTTCATCCAGCCGCTGGCCGCATCTGAGTAGACCTTTGACAAGCTCGGTGACTGAGCCCCCATTACACAGCTGCGAGAAGAGATGCCAGACACAGAGAGAGCAGGAGACCACATATAAAAAAGAAAAGAAAAAGAAATTAAGAAGAAAAGCCACCTGATAACGATTCAAAGTAGTAAATTTCCAGATCACAAAACTCCAGGTTGCAATAATCAGACTTCAAATTTCCATTACCTAGTCAAATTTAATTTTTTGCGTATGTATTTTTTATTCGAGGTGATGATTTATGAGTGAAAGTGCATATCCAAAATGCTAACTTTTTAATTGCCAAGTATAAAATAAAAAATAAAATATAAAGTGTCAGGTATCCATATGCAAGCCTGGAGCCTGAAAGTCTGAAGTCCCGCTTGCCTCTGGCTGAAGTCTCCCACCCCCTGCCTGCATTCACCACAGTCCCTGATCTAGCGGAGCTTCCCACAAGCCCCTCACCCAACCCTGCCATCTTAACTATTCTTATGATAATGTAAATACCTCTTACCCAACCCTGCCATTGTAACTGAACTTGTATACTCCTTGCCCCTACCCCCACCACTATAACTGAACTTACTCTGCAACACCTCCACCCCCCCAAAAAACTATCTAAACCTGTAAAAACCACTCCTATTCCACTGCCCTTTGCTAATGCCCTTATCGGCCTCAGCCCACCTGCACCCAGGTGAATAAGCAGCCATGTTGCTCACACAAAGCCTGTATGGAAGTTCTCTTCATTCAAAGCGCGCACTTTTTTCAACATAAAGCACATTGTTTAGAAATTTGAAAGAAAAAGCATATAAGTAATCATGGCAACTTATTAGATATTTTTCACTTTATGTGAATATTATCCATTTTCTTAATGTGCATTTTGAGGATAAGGAAAAACCAGGAGAGGCAAGATGGATGCCCTCGATAGGTGAGAGAGAATAAATGTTAGTGATTTCTCCAGTGCTAGCAGGTATTAAAAGCCCAATCAGCAGATCTTTCTAGAGTTGCCATTGCAGATAAAGTTTATGGAGTGAAGTCACAACATATGTGCATTTATTAACCTTTTCGTGTTCAATTTTAGGCTCTCAGCAACTTTATACTCTTCTCTCTTGTCTGTAATTAAAAACACTGCAAGATTTTATTTTGCATATCTGTTATTTGTAATATATTGTATCTTACTGAAGTTTGAGTACATAAAGCAGTCATATTATGCTTTTTCAGAACTTAAGGATTTCCAAAGGTAACTCTTATTAACTGCAGAAGTCAATGTGCAGGTTTGGTGCTGGAAACAGATGCTTGGTGCAAAGGAACTTTTTTACTTCCCCCATTTTGGTTTGCTACAAGCCATCCTAAATCAAGAGTTCTTAACTGTTTTGAGCAGAGCATGGAAATAACCTGAAATTGTAGGCAGCATACTATATATGCATCTTTCAGTTTACTGGGGAGAAAATTCAGAGCTTTCACCAGACTCTAAAAGCTACTGATGATACAGCCAAATGCCTAGGCAGATTAAAAAAAAAGGAGTCCCCAGAGAATCTCTGACCTGCCCCACAAGTGTTTACATCAGATGCTTTTGCAGATGAGGGAACATGCCCAGGGCTTGTCTGGGCATGCCCAGAGCAGACTGGATCCTAACATACCAACTGAGGGAAGTGGGTGGAGCCATGGAGAATTCATGCCTTATGCGTGGAAGGAGCCTGCTCTTTTTAGCTCGTGTGTGCAAAGTCCTTTGAGTTCACTGCATCATGGACTACACCATGTTCAAGCCACGGTGACCCCTGTGACCTGCATGTACACCTCCAGATGGCCTCCCGGAGCCAGAAACTCTGTGGTAACAGGAAAACACAAAAGAAGAATAGCTAGATCCTGCAGTGCCTGATTAACCAACCTTGCAACATTTTGCCATAATTCCTGCCTCAACTGATGAGCCCACCTTGTGACACCGGACCCTGTGACAACCCCCCTGGCTTGAAAAAACCGCCCTGAACTATAACTTTCCACTGTCTACCCTGAACCTATAAAACCAGCTCCTATCCCACCACCCACTGCTGACTCCTTTTTTGGACTCAGCCTGCTTGTACATGGGTGAATAAACAGCCTTGTTGCTCAAAGCCTATTTAGGTGGTCTCTTCATTCAGAGTGTGCTTAACAGTATGGTGACCTGGGAATCAATCAGTGAGGTAGAGGGCCTGTTAGCAGGACTCCGCCTCACTTTGCTGAGTTCTTTTTTTTTTTTTTTCCTTTTCTCCCAATAAATTCCACTCCTTACCCTTTTATGTGTCCACCAGCCTGATCTTTCCTGGTCATGTAACAAGAACCTCATTTTAGCTGAACTAAAGAGAAAGTTCTGTAACATTTTTGGCATCTAGACGTAGGACTTGAGGAAAGGAGAGTAACTTGCAAACCAAAAAAATATTTTTCCTTTTGCTTTTAGGCCTTTTTGTCTTTGGACTTCTTTTGAGAGTAGAAGAAATTATGCCCTGAGAGAAGTAGAGAAATTCCTCTTCAAAGTTTCCATCTTAAGGTCTCAAAAGATGATAATTTGTCACTCCAAAATTATCCATCCACTATTAGCCCCTATACTCTAGTCCAGTTAGCTGCTTTAGCCTACTCAGGCATGCCTGGACAGGCCTGAGCAAGTCACAGCCCATAGTTTACGCCATTCCTTGTTTGGAAGCACTTCCCTGATCATCTGGTGATCATCTCTTCTTTTTGTCTTTGTTCTCTCTTTTGCTAGCCTGCTTAGGAAAGTCTCAAGCTGTTAGCCAATCAGGTCAGGTATAGAATGTGATGTCCCATTCCAGCCAACGGAAACCAGACACAACAGCAGAGTAGATGCGTCAGGTTATAAATAATCCTGTCTCCTTTGTCCAGGTGTGTGCTTGTGGCAAGACTGCTATCGAGCGGCACCGTTTCTGCAGAAAGTAAAACTGGCCTTGCTGAGAGATCCTTTGTCTCAGTGCTGATTCTTTTTGCGACGCTAAGAACCCATTTCCAACACCTCCTACCATGTCATTCCTGGGGGTCAGGAATGTTAACTGGATGAGCAAACTGGTGGCTCCCCTGCTCCCCTCTTAAGTTCCTCTCCCTATTGGAGAAACCCATTGGTATAAAGATAAGAGATTTTTCCCCAAGGCGTTTTTTTTTTTTTTTTTGAGATAGAGTTTTGCTCTTGTTGCACAGGCTGGAGTGCAGTGGCACGATCTTGGCTCAGGGCAACCTCCTGGGTTCAAGCAATTCTCATGCCTCAACCTCCTGAGTAGGTGGTATTACAGATAGCACCACCATGCCTGGCCAATTTTGTATTTTTAGTAGAGACGGGGTTTCTCCATGTTGGTCAGGCTGGTCTCGAACTCCTGACCTTGGGTGATCTGCCTGCCTTGGCCTCCCAAAATGCTGGGGTTACAGGCATGAGCCACCATGCCCAACCAGCTTTTTTTTTCTTTTTTTCAGAAAACATTTACCAGGACAGGACCCCAATTATCAGTGTCTATTTTTTCTGTAAAGTTTTAATTATGAAAAAGGATTTGTGAGGTTGTTCTAAAGCTGTAGCCAATCTGGTGTGCTTTGCATGACTTCCTGTACGGTCAACAGCAACCCTGGCTGCAGGCCTCCATCTTGTTTTACATGCTTGTGGTCCTGACCTATAAGGACGTGGCAATGTTTTTGTTCTTTCACTTCACAATGATGCCCAGGTTCAATCTTAGCTTAGGAAATCAGTACTTTCCAGTTAATATCTGTGTGACTTTTACCATTTGCCAACTCTCTTCCTCACCATGAACAACTTCTAGTCTTTTTCTTAAATCTTCCTTTCTCTGGGTTACCTTCAAAGGTTCTAAATTTTGTAAGAAGTGCTCACCCTGATCCCTTTCGAAAATACTACATACACTCACAGTGAAGTCATAACCTTAAGTGAGGCTTGTTGGTTTCAACTGTGAGGTTACCTTTGGTAAAGTTTGAAAGCCAGAAATACTAGCTTCTTGGCATCACTAAAGTCGGGTAATAAGCGAGTTAAAAGAATTTTCTTAGAGAGTGCTCAGCTAAATTAAATGTGGATGTCCAAATTATGGTACATTTAAAAGACCTTTATGCATTTTCCTCCTCTGGGATCTTGGTTTACTGGAAAAAGGCTTTTCCTCAGTTGACTGAATTATTTTTCTCCATTTTGCCTTTCCATTCTCTCAATGCATGTATGACAGGCCCTAAGATAACTCCTGGGGCATGGGACTCCTTGGGAAAAACAGATAAGGTGCCATTCCGTTTTGGGAAGAATCTTGTTTTCTCGTGGAACCCCAGGAATTAAAAGTAGATAGATCCCTCTCAAAATCTGTTCTTTTCCTCTCAGTCATGTCTGTTTATTAGGCCTTACAAGCTGCATGTTTTCTTAGTCCTGCCTCTTAAAGAGCTCCACCCGGAGGCCCATAATCCAAACAGGAGATGGGCAAATGAAAATCTTATGGCTGCTGGGTTTTATTCTACCTGCCTGTGTAGCTATATGTGTTCTATCTGCGATGTCTAAAAAAAAAGAGCCCTAATTAATTGGTCTAATGGAAGACAAGTGCTTGGATCAAATTTTTTTTAAAGGGAAGATAAAAGCTATGGTACCTTTTAGTTCATGTGACTTTAATCTTTGAGAAATAAAAACAGCCTTAAAGACTATTGGTAAAATGCAGATGTTGTCAAAATGTAGATAGGTGAACTAAATTATGCAGGTCAGATACTAGGTTTACTAAATGTTTTAAGGTTATAAACTGCCTTTTTGGTTTTTAAGAACTTTTCAATTTGCCAGCTTCACAACTGGTAAGGCCTGGGGACATATGGAATTAACCACACCCTTAATTATGTTGGAAGGAGTCAAATCTTGGCTGAACCTAGCACACAATTTAAAACAACTTGCCAGGTTTTACATTAAAGTTAAAATTGCTAGGGGTTACCACTATAACATGTAATTGAAACTACCAGAAATAGATTTATATTCAAGGTATGTAATAAAAGGTATGTAAGAACAGTAAGGTGTGTTTTTTGTAAAAGATTATAAGAAGGCATGGAAATGTAAATTCTTCCCTAGGGTTAAAGTATGGTTTTGAATTAGATAAGATAAAGCTGATGGTTTAAACAAATGATGGAAGGACTGTAAAAATTAATCCTGCAAAAATTCAGTGTGTGAACGTATTGACTAAATTCAAAAGGGTATATGGTCTTTCTGTAAATTGAGCATTGAAATAAAAGCACAAGGTACTCTTAAGGCACTAATCTGCTCTTTAGCAAAATTTGTAAAGGATTATAAAAGGTTTTTGCTTTTTTAAATTTCTCAGTCATCGTTTGTCAAGATAAATAACTTATGGTAATCTGGAACTCTATTTCATTGTTTTAAACCACGAATATATTTAACAGGCTTCCCAAAATCAAACTTCAGTTTCAAAATTGTCTTTCCTGATGCCCAGCTTTTGGATGCTACAGAGAGCCCCTGGAGTATCCAAAGGAGAGGTAAAAGAGATAATTTGACATGTTTAGTTACATGGAATTGCCAAAATGGTGTTCAATCTTTTTAGGTTATATTTTGATGAATAATACTAATGTATGTTCCAAAATTGTATGGGATTTCTAAAATGCTAATGTCCAATGTATATGCTATCAATCATAATTAAGGTTGTTATGTTATTGTAAACCACAGAAATAACCAAACTTCTTTGTCAATTGTGTTTCTGTAACTCCCCTGGACAATTCTGTTACTCCCAACAATTGTTGTCTTGTTTTGGTCCTTTTCAAAAGACAGTTTATAATAAACTGGACTCTGACAGGTGCTCTCAAATACAGGTTTCTGATAACTTTGGAGATTGTGACATTGGAAAAAAGTAAAAAAGTACAGGACTCATGAAGAACTGAAATGTTCACAAATATCAAACAAAACAAGAGTTAACTAAATGGACTGAACTCATAGAAAACGGAAGCAATCTTTTTGACTTTTGCTTGGAATATCACTAATCCTTGTTTTGTTTTTCACGGTCAAGGAAACTTATTTTGAACTATTTACAGCCTTTAATGACTGAGTAAGGTATACTCCTGTGAACAAAATTTGGAGCATATATGTCTCTCTCTCTCTCTGCCTGGCTTTTCTAGAATTTGGAAACTAGCTGTGAGTATTCTTATAGCAATGTAGTTAGTTGTATCAGTGCAATAAGAACTTACTTTCTTTTGCAATAGGATGCAACTGGAGATATTGGAGAAACTGTTTTACCAAGGCTTTGACTGGAAGGATATCCCTTTAAGGAGTTAAGCTTGACTTGCAGAGCTGATAAAAGCCCCTTGGGAAAACTGGCCTCATACCCTTTTCTATGCAGTACCTGTATAGAGTTCTGGACCTATGGTAAGTAAAGAATGTCACTTTCTGACAGGCCTAGGAGCTCTAAGTTTATCTTGGGACCTTAAGAGGAGATCACCCAACTCACAGGTATTTGAGGATATAAATCCATGGCTGTGCTTGGCTTTAAAAGGTCTTACCTGAAATTCCTTGCGGAACAGAGTTCCACCAAAGCCAATGTAAAAGGTCTATGTAGAAACAATCATTATTGCTGTACTAGTATCCAGTATAAGACTAAAGTCTATTTTGCAAACAACTCAGTCCTATCATGGTATTTTCTTAAACAAAAAATGAGGACTGGAGAGAGATAAATTATGTTTCAAAACTTATTATACATTTGTCATTAAATTCTAGACTCGTTAGTTGTTTTTAAGTTTTTTTGTTTTGTTTTGCTTTGCTTTTGAGATGGAGTTTTGCTCTTGTTGCCCAGGTTGGAGTGCAATGGCATAATCTTGACTCACCGCAACCTTTGCCTTCTGAGTTCAAGCAATTCTCCTGCCTCAGCCTCCCGAGTAGATGGGATTACAGGCATGCACCACCATGCTCACCTAATTTTGTATTTTTATTGGAGACGGGGTTTCACCATGTTGGTCAGGCTGGTCTCAAACTCCCGACCTCAAGTGATCTGCACACCTCAGCCTCCCAAAGTGCTGGGATTACAGGCATGAGCTACCGTGCCCAGCCTATTTTTAAGTTTTTGCCTACATATTAGACTAACCCTGCTTGTTCTTGTGAAGCAACCAAGAATCTCCAGTTGCAGCTCAGAACGAATAAAAGGTATGGGTGAGGTAAGAACCTAGATCAAAATTCTAGTTCTGAGCAATTATCCTGCAAATCCTTCCAGGTGCTGGGAATAAATAGGGTGCCCATCACCCAGAGGTTTCCTTTTTGGGAAAGTAAGACCAAGGGAGTTAGCCAAAGCCAAGCCCCATGCACCCAGATCTTAGGAAGCATAAGTATAGCCACCAATTATCTGGGCATGTCAGAAGACATCCTTTTCTCTCCCTTGTTGGAGTACTACCCAATTCCACAGCTTCACCTTGGCATTTGGCTTATGATAAGGAGTCCATGCAACACCCCCTCTCTGAGGCACATTTTTGTTCCAAACTCAATTCCAAGCTTCAGTTCAAAGCTCTAGGAAAGAAAACTGGATTTGAAGGATCCAGAGGTAGATGATAATAGTTAAAAGGCATAGCACAAGTAAGCATGACTGATTCCTACCAATTAATCCAAGCTTTCCATTTCAAGGATAAAGATCATGCTACTATCTATGGCATAAATGGGGTCTAGGGAATTCAAAGGCTACTGGTAGCAGAGGAGATAGGTAGATACTCCCACTCCCTGGATCCCCTTTTAACAAGGGTGAAAGCTGCTTTGACACCATGGGTGGTACCCTGTCGTGGTCACTGGGACTTGGGACAAGAATGGAGGAAAGAAAGAGGAATGCCTCACTTTCTCTCCCTCCCATACCCCAGGTATTTGCTAGGAAGAGAAGGGAACCAGGGATGCTTTGCTGTCCTCTTTCAAGATGAGTAGCCATTCATCTTCAATCTCTACCCCTTTTGAATGCATCCTGAACCCCTAGGAATCCTTTGAGGAAAACAAAAGGAAAAAAGCCTTTTTTTCAGTTCTCTTCCTCTGTCCTCTCTTCACTGATGGGTAATTGTGTCTCTGTACTGTGGGACACTCCCCTCAGACACATCCTCCAAACTGGGAAGAGTTAATTTCCCAAACCTTAGACTGGTTGGCTTAGGATTGGGCTCAGGGGAAGGGAACCCAAAAGCCTGATGTGCTGGCAGAAGGGTAAAAGTTTTTTTTTTTACCAGTTGGGCTTTTGGCTTCCTTCTTCCTGTGCAAACATAAAAGGCCTCAGGATTTTTGAGCTATCCTTAACCGCCCCCGACCCCCCGCCCACATCCGCGGCTTCCTTTTGTGAGATGGTAAAAGCCCCATAAACTGCATACCTCAACCATACCTTGGCTTTCTGTTTAAACTGCTCTCTGTAACCCGTAATGTGACAGGCAAGCAGTCCAAACCCAGGCCATCTTGGCCCCTGTGACTTGTAATTTCCACCCTACCCAGACAATGTGTAAATAAATGCTTATCTTGACTTTTGTGAACCTCTTAAGTAACAATTAGAATGTCAAAAGT
>CAUYLG010064267.1:0-44380 GCA_963573385.1 Cacajao melanocephalus | reverse complement strand
GTGGCTCCTCCGCCGGGAATCTCCTAGTCTGTGGGCAACAAAAATTCGTCTGAAAGTGTGGCGTCCACTCGCTCTCTGCGCTTTCACTGGGAGCTACAATCCTGAGCTGTTGTTAATCGGCCATCTTGGATCTCTCTCTCCCTGGTTAAGTATTAATATGAAAAACGTTCATGGAAAAGAAGTACGTTGAAAATATATATAGACTATGACTTTTTGTGTCACTTATTCAAAATAAAAGATAAGACACCCTTTATGTGTATATGTTTGTACGTAAATGTCTACAAAAATTTACAACATATGCCTGATCAGCAAAAATATTTCCTTGGTAAATAAGGGAGGGGAGTTTGGGGCTGATAATCCAAGAGAGTCAAAGGGTACTTTAACTGTTTCCTTGAATTGTGAATTGTTTGACTTCTTAACAATAATGAACATTTTTTTGTCAATTTAAATTAAAACCAATAATATATACATTCACATCACATCCAGATCCTACAACACATAACATTTCAACCAGACCTAAAAGAATACGTGATATATTCTCATTCATTTAGTTTTTAAATTATCTTTCTTGGGTTTTAAATATCCATAATAAAAGAAAATCATAGGTGCTAAAACAGGTATTCCAAGGCTCAAAGACAAGCTGAGAAAATAAGAAGTAAACCACATAGGTTAAAATTTGTTTTCTTTGAGAATGTTAAATGTTGGCTCCCACTGTCTCCTGGCTGAGAGGTCTGCCATTAGTCTGTGCAGACCATCATGGCGCACATTTACCTATACAGCAAATGTGCATGTTCTGCACATGTGTCCAGGAATCTAAAATAAAACTAAAATTAAAGAAACACATAGACTAAAGCAGTTTCTATTAAAGGTGAATGAAACAAATCGTAGATGAAAGTGAGGTTACCATGGAAGCAACAGACATGAAACACACAGAAAAGAAAAAAAAGGATATTTTCTTCCCAGTCACATCGAAGTCAGGTGTCTAGTGTGTTTCAATGTTAGATCCTGTAAGAGATGATGATGTTGGGTCCTGAAGGTGGAGAGGGATTCATAATGAAGGTCCAGGGATTGCTCTGGTCTTGCTCAGCCAATAAAATGCAGTGGATTTTTTTCTGAGTGTAAAATTTAAAATAGGGCTCAATATATTCATTTCATCTACAGCAGAGAAGGCAGATCAAGAGATAGGACTTTTGCTGAACTTGAGAGTATGAGGTCAAATTGGCCCTGAAAAAAGACAAAGAAAGTATGGGACACAGGTATGTTTCAGTATTCAACTCAGGCAACGTTGAAATGGACTGGGCGTTGAAGCATAGTGGTGCAGATAGTTCTGATGTGGCTAATGATGGCTTTGTACTCCCCTTTGGACGTAGCAAGGAAGAAACCGTTCAGTCCTTCTCACAGTTGGAAATCATGCCAAACGGCATAACACTAACGGTGGATTTCCAGGGAAGAGTACAGGAGAGGCCATATGCTTTACAGGAAATAGCTGAAAATGTTCTAGAGAAACACAAGGAAAGAATAGGGTGCATGTATATAAAAATATTTAAGAGCAATAGATCTGAAGTTAGAACTCACAAAAGCTTATGGCTATGCATCAGCCAGGTCCCTATGACAGACCCGTGGCTGGCAAAGGGTATAACAGCATTAGCGGAGGAGCTTGCTTTGAGAGGATGAGATGTGGTGCTTATGGTGGAAGCTATGGAGGCTACAATGATTATAATGGTTATAATGATGGCTATGGATGTGGGTCAGATAGATTCGGAAGAAACTTCAATTATCGTTTTTCAGGAATGTCTGATCATAGATATAAGGATGGTGACTCTACCTTCCAGAGCGCAATGGGACACTGTGTATGCATGTATGGATTACCTTACAGAGCTACTGAGAATTATATTTATATTTTTTATTTACTGCTCAGTCCTGGAGAGTACACATTAAATTTGGTCCTGTTGCTAGAGTAACTGGTGAAGCAAATGTCGAGTTTGTAACTCAGAAGATGCTGTGGCAACTATGTCAAAGGACAAAGCAAATATGCAACACAGATACGTAAAATTCTTCTTGAATTCTACACTGGGAGCAAGTGGTGGTGGTTATGGTAGCCAAATGATGGGAGTCATGGGCTTGTCAAACCAATTCAGTTACAGTGGCCCAGCCAGCCAGCAGCTGAGTAGTGGTTACGGAGGCAGCTATGGTGACTAGAGCAACATGAGTGGATACATCAAGTTTTACAGGAAAATTCCAGTACTTTTCAATCAAACATTGCAGAGATAGCCAAGGATCAATGAACAGCAGCTACTACAGTAGAGAAAACCATGCATCTATGGGGGTGAACAGCATGGGAGTTATGTCTAACATGTCTAATATGAGTGGTGAATGAAGAATGTAATTGATCCTGATCACAGACCTTGGCCAACTTTTTTTAAGAAAAATCTTCAGTTTAACAGTTTTTTAAATATAAGCTTCTGATTTATGCTTACTCTCTAAGTGGAAATCAGGGTTGTTCTGAAGATTTAATTAAGGCTCAGTGTTTTGTTTTTGTTTCTGTTTTTTTGAGACAGAGTCTCACCCTGTTGCCAGGCTGGAGTGCAATGGCACAATCTCGGCTCATAGCAACCTCCGCCTCCCAGGTTCAAGCAATTCTCCTGCCTCAGCCTCCTGAGTAGCTGGAGACAACCATGCACCACCACATCAGGCTACTTTTTTTTTTTTTTTTTGTATTTTTAGTAGAGACGGTGTTTCTCCATGTTGGTCAGGCTGGTCTTGAACTCCTGAACTCAGGTGAGCCACTTGCCTTGGCCTCTCAAACTGCTGAGATTACAGGCGTGAAGAGCTCAGTGTTTTTGAACACAGCACTCCTCTAGGATGTAACAGTGACGATGAGTAAACTATAACTTAAAAAAAAAGTTTCATTTTTTTTCAAGTTAGTTATATTGTACAATGTGCTGAAGCAGTAAATGTATTTTGGTTAGAGCAGTTGAATTAAGTTAGATGTTGCCCTTATACCATGTTACATTGAACACAGTTTGGATGCATGTTGAAATACATGGTTTTTTTTTCTTTTTTTTTTGTAAAACTCAATACAGGAGCTGTGTCTGCAATTAAAGCACAAATTTTTGGCATTCCTTTTTAAATTCTAGTTTCATTTAATAACCTGTAGGGCATGTATGCTTAAGCTTTATTTATGTTGATAGGAAAATAATTACAGGTATAATACCAATACTTTAGAAATTTCATTTTGGTGTTTGTATGAAATTCTTAGGCTTTGATTTTAATCTTTCATCGTATTGTGATTTCCTTTTAGGTAGATTGTACTACATGAAACTTGTCAAATAATCTTCCTTTTAAAAACAGAAGAAGGAGAAGAAGAAGGAGGAGGAGGAGGACGAGGAGGAGAAGGAGAAGAAGAAAGGTGGTATTATGACTTGCCACAACTAGTGATATCAGGTTAGAATAGATCGTCAGAGTTATCATATTTTGTAATTCTTGAAAAGTAATAAAGCTGAATAGTTAACTCCAGTGCAGACTAAATTAAAATATAAAGTAATTTTCTCCTCTTTGATTCATAAACTCATTTATTCATTCATCCATCAAAGATTTACTGAGTGCCTAAAATGTCCCAGACCTTATATGCTGGGTGTGATACAGAAAAGAAATAACTCATGCTTTTTCTTGGACCTAAAAAGCTCAGTCTAACAAAGGCCTTTATGTAGAGTCAATGACTTCTAAGTGACTCACTGGCTGTCTGGGACAATATTGTTCTCTTTATTTCTCCTTACTGTTGGTTAAGATTTCCTCTAACTATACTACAGATTCAACTCCTTTTATGTAGCAAGAACTGGCAATATGGAGTGGAACTGTTCACCACCCATTCACCATCTCTGCTTTCCAACTTCCAACACAGAAGTTGGAAAACTTTTAGTGTACAAGGGCCAGATAGTAAACATTTTAGGCTTTGTGGGATAAAACTCTAGGTCATTACATAGGTACTTATATAACCATTTAAAATGTAGAAACCATTCTTAGCTTGTAAACCATATGAAAACAGGGCCAGATTTACCAATAATTTGCCAACCCTTGTTCTTGTAGAAACATCTGAGGATGGGAGAAGGAAGCAACAAAGTTGATATTCCTATCATTTAAGGCCAGATATAATGAAGAGCAAAATAGGCATGGTCTTTGCCTTCACAGAGTTTACAGAGCAGGCACATGCCTAGCACATAACGGAGGTCTTCGTATCTAGTAGCAACTGTAATCCCTTGGGGGTATATATTTATCCAATTTCTCTTGCATGTCACAAAAAGAGCAGCTGTTTGAAAGCTTCTCTTACACTTACCCCATTATTCTAAAATGAACTATTTGCATGTCTGTATCCCCATGAGGTAAAAACCTTTGAGAAGCCGAGGAGCATGTTTTATTTATCTTTATATCTTAGTACCTAGCACTCCCTGGTCCTTGTGCATGTTATACACTCAATAATTGCTTGTCAGATGAATGGAACTAAACTGTTTTTATCACATTATGTGTGTGCCTTTTTAGGTGGCCACTTGTCTTTTTGCTAGAGTTAACTGTGTTGTAAAAAAAGACTCTGAATTCTAAGCTTTCACTTTTGAGAATGGAAGGGGGCGTATATTCACTGCAGTTGACATCACCATAAGCGCTAAAAAAATCTTTGTGACATCCTATATTTTCACCTGGCATGTGTGGCAAACGATTGTTTTCCTTTGCTCCAAGAAAAATTCTGCCTAATAACAATTTTCCTGTTGGTTTCACCAGGAGACTGTTTGCACACTCCTCTTGTGAGATCGATCAGGTCTTACATCCTTTTTTCTTATTATTTCATAAAGAAAAAGGACAGCTTTTTCTTATGTTGACTGTTCTGTCTCTGTGTCCTGTGGGTAAAACTAAATGTACAGATAGAGACTACTAAAAAGCCCATCTGGATGGCTGAATCTGACACTTGTCTTCTCTGTATACATGTGTAAAGCTAAACATGTACCCTTGGCAGCATGAAAGATGCAAATGCTTTTAAAAGTATACTCTATTTTTACCAGTGTAAAAGGAATGCATATTCATTATAGAAAATATGAATATAATAGAAAAATGGAAAGGGAATAGGTTGTATATATACCCACCATCTAAATATATCTGCTGTAATATTTTTCTCAAGTTTAAGCTTTACATGCCTCAGTTTTTTTTCATCTACAAATTGAAGGTAAAATCAATACCTTCCTTAAAGTGTTGTAATGAGTCTTAAAAGAATTAATACATGCAGAACGCCTAAAAGATATGTTTTTCTTTATTTAAAAAACTTGTATTTTAGGTTCAGGGGTACATGTGCATGTTTGTTATACAGGTACATTTGTGTCATGGGGGTTTGTTGTACAGATTACTTTGTCACCCAGGTACTAAGCCTAGTACCCAATAGTTATTTTTTCTGATACCCTCCCTCCACCTACCCTCCACCTTCAAATAGACCCCAGCGTCTGCTGATCCCCTCCTAAAGGAGATTCTTACACAGAGTACATGCTAAACAAATGTTAAATAAATTGTACTCCTCATACTGAATATTATCATTTTTAAGTGCCTTAACTTGTTTTGTTATCTTTATATCATAATAACAAAACTTCCTTATGTAATTAAAAATTTTATTTAACGTAATTTTGGCCCAATGCCTCCAACACATTGTTACAATTAGTAATAATACAGAATATTATATAAAAGAACTGCTAACTCTTATATATTCCATAAAACAAACTGAAATCAGTTACAAAATTCATAAATATTAACATTGTTTGAAACTTTCATCCTATTTAACTACAATTGCCAGAATAGCCTAGAAAAGTCTGTTTATGAAATATTTATAGCTAACAGCAAAGTTTTCAATTATATCTAGGTTACTCTAAGACCACTTAAAAAAGAGCATGCTTTGAAATTTTCCAAAGAAATCTTCATTTTAACTAAACTTCAAATAGGTAATTGCATACTTGAGTACTTATGGGAACTGAATCTGAATATTCAACTCTAAAGTGATCCATCAAACTTGCCATAATTTTCTTCTATTTTCTTGAATCACAGACTAGAGATTACTCTTCATCAGTTATTAACTTATTTAATAATAGCATTTTTTTAGTTTACATACTGTTTGTCCTCAATCTTCTACATACCTTTCCATTTCAGGGACAAACTAATGAGTAAAATAACCAGTGGACAAGAGTTATTCATTAAAACCATGCCTATGAATGCAAAGTATAATAGGTAATTGTGGTAACTGCCTAGATGGCAACCACATGAATGAAGAAATGTAAGTAATGACACCAGTTTCCCAGGGAATAATTAGCAATTGACTTGAAGTGTCAGTTCTCACAAGAAATACAAATAGTAAATATACATAACAAATAAATTCAAATTGGCTAAGGGGTTAAAGAAATGCAATATTTAACAAATATGAGGTGTAACTTTTTGTATAGAAAAGAAGAAAAAAAATGAAATAAGTCTCAATCCTGGAAAGACTGTGAAAAGAAATATGCATATTTAAGACTAGCATAATCCTTTCAAGAAATAATTTGGTGACGTATACCAGGGTAGATATAATAATTATACCCTCTGGCCCAACAATTCCCCACATGGAAATTTACCCTAAGTGACAAATCAAAGCAGTAAACCTATGTAAGGTTGCTTTATTAACATGTCCATGATGGATGGCAGAGCAAGATGGCTGACTAGATGCAGCTTTCGTCCACAGAATGGAACCAAAATAGCATATAGGTATTCACACTTTAAATAGATTGTGAAAGAGAAAACACTGGAATTCAACAGAGCAGTGACAGGAAAGCATTGAAAGCAAAGAAGAAAAAAGAAGCCAGATAGCCTGCTTGGCAGAGATGGGCTGGGAGCTGGGACAAGCTCCTGTGTGGGGAAAGGGTCAGTGAGAGCCCACCAGGGCTGCACATTTCAACCATGAACCTTTACAATCCTAGCTATGGAGAGAGCCTGTTCACTCTCACGGGCCTGGAGATGAACATGAGAAGCTGTCTAGAGATTGTGCAGGGGCATTGTTCCAGAGAGGGTACTCAGGCTGAGCTCCGCAGGCTTCTGAGTCCTGAGCAGCTACAGCGTGGTGCATTGGAAGATCTCAGATCCCAGAGGACTGTGTCCTGTTCTGGGGCCCACATTGCTCCTTCCACTGCTGTGTTTAAAAAAAAAAAAAAGGCAGAAGGAAACCAGGCACATTCACATATCCCAAGGACAAATTCCGCCATCACCACTGCAGGCTGCTGTGCAACTCAGAAACAAACTGTGCTCTCCACGGCACTGCACCGACTGAGAGTGACCCCACCCTCCTCCTCGATGCCAGACCCAAAGTGGGTGCCAGTCTCAGTGCCAGACCCCCAAAAGACTGTATCCTGCCCTGAGGCTGATGCTGCCACTGCCACCACCCAGCCAAGGATGGAGAGAAGAGGGTGGGCAATTTTCTTGTACCCATATATCTTCTGGAAAGATGCTGCTGTGGGACTGATGCAGGAGAGGATGTGGAGAAAAGGAACCACTTATATACTACTGGTGGGAATGTAATTTAGTAAAACCACTATGAAAATCAGTATGGAGATTTCTTAAACAACTAAAAATAGAACTACCATTTCATCCTACAGTCCCACTAAATCAGTATATCAAAAGGATACCGCACTCCCATGTTTGTTGCAGCATATTCCCATAGATTTGAAAGCAACGTAAGTGTCCATCAACAGACAAATTGGTGATGAAAATGTGGTCTACACACACACTGGAATACTATTCAGCCTTAAAGAAGAATGTGCCCTGCAATTTGAAGTAACGTGGATGAGCCTGTAGGACATTATGCTAAGTGAAATAAGCCAGGCAAAGAAAAATACCACATGTTCTCACTCATATGTGGTACCTAAAAAAAAAAAGTTAATTTCATGGACATAGAGCATAGAATGATAGACATTTGAGAGTTGGAAGGGTGGGAGGGTGAGAGTAAGGGATGAAGAGATGCTGGTTAGTGAGTAAAAACATACACTTAGAAGCTATAAACTCCAGCATTCTATAAAAATATAGGATCACTATAGTTAGCAACAACGTATTATATATTTATGTCAACCATCATTCTACCCTTTATCTCAATGACTTCAATTGCCTTAATATTCAGCTCCATAGTTCAAAGTAGATAAAAGAGAGGACTTGAAATGCTGCAAACACATAGAATTTACAAATGCTCAATGTGAAGGATATGGTGAATACTCTGACTTGATCATTTCAGATTCTATTCACAAAACCAATGCTCACATATGCCCCATAAATACACAAAATATTTTGTATCAATAAAAAGTCATGTATGGTCACATTATTTATTGCGGCCAAAAAACTGTAAAAATTTAAATTCTTAGCCAAAAACCTATGCAGTATATTGCAAGAATTAAATTGAGACAACATAATATCAAGTATTTATCATCAATAATGTAAATGCTTGGAAAACAACTTGGAGTTAATATTTTGTGAGACATAAAATTAGATTAAAATAGATGCTATACGTTTTTGAGGAATTGGGTCTAAGACTAAAAATATTTACCTTGCAAGCTACTAAAGCAAATAATTTCCCTTTAAAATGCAATAAAAAAATAACTAAAACCTCTAACCCAAAATGAAATACCGTTTTTTCCAATTTCTCTGAATTGTTACTGGGATGCATGATGAATAGTTTTATGAATTGCCTTTTTTTTGTTTCCATACTGAGCATTTAGTAGACTTGTTCATCCCAGAAGTTCAAATTGCCACTGAATTCACACAATCATTTATTTTGCTCAAAATTTCTATTTTAGGACTATAGAACATAACTTTATTAAACTCCTCATTTACATCACCAGCCCTAGCATTTGGCTTTAATTTAGAGCCTTTCTTCACAGAGAAACATCATTTTCATAACTCTTTGAAAGCTACTGTGTAAGTAAGAGTGAATAGGAAACCACAAGACAGGGCAGCAACAGAGGCTTACTTCCTGAGACGTGGCTGGCTTTGATTAACCAGCCTCAGAGTGTTCATGCTTCAAATGCATGCATCTCCAACAAAATCTTCTTTACTGCCGGTGATGCAACAAACATTTGCCATTCTTAAAACGTGCCAAGCATTCATGATCTGGGAACATTATTTTATACATACTGCTCCCTCTACTGGACTATTCTTATCCTCATCCTCACATCAACTTGCTAGTCACCATTGAAGTCAAAGTTGAAGCATGACTTTCTTTATGAAACATACTCTGACGCCTCCAGGAATGGCTAATCCTGGTATTAGCAGCAAAATATTGCACATGATGTGAGTACAGTCAAGTCCTGAACTATGCTTGCTTCTGAGAGTGTTTAATGATATTAACTATGAAATGTCATGACAGCAAAACCAGGGTTCTATTTTCAGTTTCCATTGAAGTTAAAGGGAATTTCTCACATAAGATAACCATACAATGTGTGATGAGTAGTAAAAGGATTAATGCATCTAGATTCGTAGAAGAGATTCTCACACATAGTATGTGCTCAGCGAATGTTAGACAACACTTTCTACTATTGCAGCTTTCAGAGAAAATGGACACCAACCTTGTAATATTCAGGTTAAGAATGAGGAGAGTCATAGCATCATGTAGTCATCACCAGAGCTGGTAAAGAAAGGTTAAGAACTCTCCAAGATTAGTAATTAATGAAGACAAATAAGATGTAGATATTCTAATGCAAACAAAGTCTCATGGAACAGGAGAATTAATTCAGAAAGGATGAGAACTATTCCTCTCACCATGCTGTAGACTGAAATCAGAGCCCTCTGCAGCCCCTGATTTCAGTCTTAGATTAGAGATAATTATATAGATAAGGTCCTTCATCAGTCCAGAGTGGGGCACAGTTATTCTCAACAGACCTTCTGGTCATTATCATAAAGTTTCAAGTTAAGAAACCCTCAAATTATTATAGATATCTTGTTTGAGGAGATCTTACAAGTTACATCCAAGATCTGGTGCCAGAAAGCAAAAAGCATGTAAAATACCCCAGTTACACATGGATACACACTTACACATTGACAGTTACAGACAATGAAAGCCTATCTAGATGAGTCTTATTTATGACTGGGTGTGTTGCATAGCTTTTCTTGTTCCTTCACATGCTTCAGTGATATCTTGTGCTATATCTACCTGGGCACTTCTCAGATTCCATAGTAATAAGTTCTGTACATGTTAATTGACACCTTTGTATCCTCGTTAAGAATGTGGGTATTTTATATAAGAGTAAAGTATTGTTTGTCTTGTATAACTCTATCAAATATAGCCTTGTCTAATACTACAGGCATTCACACAATGAGGGTGAAATGGAAGACAGAAAATCAGTTGGTTGGAAGACAGTTATCCTGAGATTCGTGTTGCCTATGAGTTCTCTTAAGAAACTCATCAATTACAAGGTTGGCACCTTAAGTACCTTGTTCTAACCTTCAAAACTGATTTTATTAGTGCCCCACTGTAAAGTTGACAAAGGCCAACATTTCAAAAAGAAGTTTATCACATACCACAGAAGAAAAAAATCAGCTCAATAAGCTCAGAAAATACTAAAAGCAGCAGATTTCTGAAGCTAGTATAATATCATTCCACATGTCCAGTTGTGCATATATATATATATATATATTCAACCTTACTTATTTTTTCTATGATTCAACACAGCTTCAATTTTCAGCTCTCAGCCCCTTTGCCTTAAATAAACCAACTTGAAAATGTTGGGGTTCCCCCCGCCATTGAGTGACATCTAAGTTTTAGCATGCTAAAATCTACTCCAGACATTGCAGGGTAGAGGGCACATATTAACCTTGATGGCATTTGTCCTTGCAGACACTCCTTGAGATATTTGTGGCCTCATCAGTACAGGTAAGGTGCCTATGAGATGACCCTTGCTCTACCCATGTCACACCTTTAGGTTCAGTGTTGGCTCACAGGACTCTCTCTGATGCTTTTCTACTACTTTGAGGTGAATAAGTCTCTATGAGGCTCTCTCTAAGGCCCCATGTGTCTAGAATGACTACATAGCCACTCATTCTCTGGGGTTTTGTGCCTTCCCAGGGCTTCGCCTGGGAAGCAGAGTATTGAAATTCTGGTTCTGGAATATGACAATGCCTTCTTCCTGTCTACACAGGAGCATCTAATCTAGCCCCTAGGAGAAATCTGTTTCCTCAAATCCCCAGCTCATATATTTCTGTTTTTCCCTTGTGTTTCTTTTATACTACGTCAACAGTCATATTCAACAAAGCTAAACAAAGACGTTACCAAAAAAGAAAATTATGCAATGAAATTATATGAAAAATATATGAAAATATATGCAAAAATCCCCAACACAATACTAGCAAACAACGTTCCACAGCACAGTAAAAGGATCATCCACTATGATCAAGTGGGATTTACCTCTGGGATGCAAGGAAGATTCAACATATACAAATCAAAAAATTGTAACATACCACATTAACAGAATGGAAGACAAAATCTATATGATTATCTCAATAGATACAGAAAAAAATCATTTGACAAAATTCTATGTGCTTTCATTTTTATAACTCTCAACAAATTATGTATAGATGGAGTGTACCTCAACACAATAAAGGCCATATATGACAAATCCACAGCTAACATCATACTCAAAGGTGGAAAGTTGAAAGCATTTCCTCGAAGATAAGGAACAAGGCAAGGATGCTCACTCTCGCTATAGTAACCAAAATAACATGGTACTGGCATGAAGATAGACACATAGTCCAATGGAATACAATAGAGAGATGCAAAATAAATATGAGTATTTACAGTCAATTGATTTTTCACAAAGGTGCCAAAAACACACAGTGGGGGAAGGACACTCTCTTTATTAAGTAATGTTGACAAAAACTGGATATCCACATGCAGAAGAAGGGAATTAGACTATATGTCACATCATATACATAAATCAAATCCAAATAAAGTTTTAAATATCAGGTGTTACACTGTAAAACTGCGACAAGAAGCATTGTGGAAACGCTTCATGACATTGGCCTTGGCAATGATGTTTTGTATATAAACCCGAAAACACAGGAGACAAAAGCAAAAATAAAAAAATGGGATTGTATCTAACTAAAAAGCTCCTGCACAATAAAAGAAATAATTGACAGTGTGAAAAGACAACCCACAGAATGAGAGAAAATATTTGCAATCTGCACATCTAATAAAGGGTTAATACTTAAAATATATAAGGAATCCAAACAAGTCAGAGCAAGAAAACAATCTGATTTATAAAATGAGGAAAAGATCAATAGATATTTCTGAAAAGAGGAAATACAGATGGCCAATAGGTATATCAAAATATTCTCCACATCATGAATTATCAGGGAAATGAAAATACCACAATATCATCTCCCACCTGTGAGAATGGCTATTATCAAAAAGACAAAAAATAATAAGCTTTGGCGAGCATGTGAAGAAAAGGGAATCTTTATACACTGTTGGTAGGAAAGTAATTTGGTACAGCCATTGTGGAAAACAGTATGGAACTTCCTCAAATTAAAAATAGAACTAATATATGATCCAGCAATTCTACTACTGTGTGTATATCCAATGAAAATAAAATCATTATGCAGAAGAGCTAGCTGCATTGCAATGTTCATAGCAGATTATTCACAATAGCCAAGATGTTGAATCAACCTAAGTGTTCATCAAGGGATGAATAGATAAATAAAATGTGGTGTTTACATACACAATGGAATACTATTCAGCCTTTTAGAAGATGGAAATTCTGTCAATCGTGATAACAAGGATGAACCTGGAGAACATTATGTTAAGTAAAATAAGTCTGCCATAGAAAGACAAATACCGCACAATCTTACTTATATGTGGAATCTTAAAACATCAAACTCATAGAAGCATAAAGTAGAATGGTGGGTATGAGAAGCTGGGCTGGAGGCAGTGACTGGGGACATACTAGTCAAAGGACACAAAATTTCAGTTAGCTAGATGGAATAATTTCAAAGGGTCTATTGTACAAAATGGTGAGTATAGTTAATAACAACATATTGTATATCCCAAAATTGCTAAGAGAGTAGACTTTATGCGTTATCACAACAAAGAATGGTAAGTGTGTGACGTAGTGCATATGTTGATTAGCATGATTTAGCCATTCTGCAATATGTAATTTCAAAACATCATGTCATACACCATAATTTATACAATTTTTATTTGTCAATTAAAAATAAGTTTAAAAATAGGGCATAGGATTTAGGGTTTGATTAATGGAATACATATTTTTTAAACAGGCATATCAATTTCCTAAAAGCTTACTTTTTTGACAACTCGAGCTACAAAAATTTCATATTCTCTGCTTTTTGCTTTGTTTATTATTCTTCTGAATAGTGACAATAAAAAGGCTTATCTACTTGGATTTGGGGTTGGAGACAAAAAGAAAAGTAAATTATTGAGAAAGAGGAAAATAGTAAATACTATCTTGTTACTTTTTCAAAGACTTCTTCAGCCCCACAATGTTGGCACAACTTTATAAGCACCTGGTTGCCCTTTCTTCTTGTTTTTGTGATGTCATAAAATTCACTCTTTAAAGTAATATGGCAGTGAATGCTTCTGTAGGATGATTTTTTGGCAAAATAAATAATTATCTTCTCATTTTTCTCAATATTTGAAAGTTTTCTAAACTACAGCCTAATTTTACCTTTATTTGGTCTGATACTTAGGTACTTGTGTGTAGATTTATCACTAATAATCTGGGTTATAAATTATAATAAAATTGTGTATGTGGGTTTTTAACTTCCATTTTAGAAGAACAGCTCATTTAAAAAATTAATGCTTTCAGTTAAGAAAATATAAATTAACAAAACTATGCTCAGCTACTTTAAATCAATTATAAATTTTAGTTATGAGTTCTTTGCTAGGATAACTATCTACCCTAAAGCTCTAACTTTAAGTGATATATTCATAACTATGAACTCTATAATATAGCTTTTCACTGATTGAATTCATAATAAAATACATTATCATTATCTTTTTGTTAGATATGTAAAATTAGATATAATTCATCTCATTAGAATACATCTTTAGTATACATTTTCATTGTATATTTTCGCAGCAAAGCACATGCCACCTGGTGGCTGAAAGAAGTATGTAACATAATAAGTTTAAAAAATACTGTGTGGAAAATCAAAGTTTCCAAAAATATCCTTTTGAATCCATTTCTAAATAAGTAGCAAACGTGTATTTTCGGGCCAGATGCACCACAGTGGCAAATCTTACACGTTCAAAAGTAGACAACCAATGGTGTCTGTGTCAAATGGAGATGTTAAACAGCAATACTCCATTTTAAGTATTTCTTAAATATCTTTCCAGAATTGTTCTGTATTTTGAAATATGTTTGCGTCTTTATGTCATGTCCATTTTACTAACAGAAGTAAAATTGTTTACAAGCAGAATTGCTTGTTCTGGTACACACCTAGAAAACTGAGGAAAATACTTAATTTTTCCTTCACCTAACTAAAACAGGAGGTGATTAGGCAATTTGGGAAGCATTTATTTCTTCTAAAATTTTCACTGCAGTAGTCCCCATGTGTTAGATGCCATGCTAGGAGAGGGTAAGGTGATAGGAATCTCCAGAAGAAACCTCATTGTACTGAAAGTCAGAAGATCTGGTTTCCAGCTCACAGCCAGCTGGTTGTGCAAGCTATGGCAAGTGTTAAGCCACCTGATGCACAGATATGTCACATATGCAAGGCTTACGTTTTAAGGCTTTAAGTGGATTCATTTGTTTTTTGTAGCTACAGTGGAAGTTTCTTGTATTTTTCATTTTAATTATAGTAAAAACACATAATGTAAAACTTATCCTCTTAGCCATTTGAAGCATATATTCAGTAGTGTTAACGATATTCATATTATTGTATAACAGATCTCTAGAATTTTCGATCTGCAATACTGAAGCTATACCTACTGAATCAAACAACTCTTCATTTCCCCCTGCCCCAGCCCCTGATAATCACCATTCTACTTTCTGTTTCTATGCTTTTGACTATTCCAGATATCTAACCTAAGTGTAATAACATAATATTTATCTCTCTGTGAATGATTTATTTCACTTAGCATAAAGTCTTCTAGGCTCATTCATGTTTTAGCATCTGACTGAATTTTCTTTTTATCAATGAAATACTATGATATGGCATTGTATATACCACATTTTATTTATCCATTTATCTGTCAATGGACATTTGGATTGCTTCTACATTTTGGCTATTGTGAATAATGCTGCAATAAACATAGATGTACATATATCTCTTCAATATCCTTTTTTTTTCAATTATTTTGGAAATATATGTAGAAGTGGGATTGCTGGGTCATATGGTAATTCTATGTTTAGGTGTTTTTGAGCAATATTCACTCTGTCTTCCATAGTGGCTGAATCATTTTACATTCCCACCAGCAAGGCACAAGTATTCCAATTTCTCCACATTTTTGCCAACACTCATTATTTTCTGTTTTTGTTTGTTTTATAGTGGTCATACTAATGGGTATAAGGTGATATCTTACTGCCATTTTGATTTGCATTTCTGCAATGATTAGTGATGTAGGGTCCCCTGTAATATACTTGATAGCCATTTTTATATCATTTTTGGAGAAATGTCTACTCAAATTATTTGCCTATTTCGTAATCAGGTTAATTTCTTTGCTATTTATTTGTAGGCGTTAGTTTGCATATTAACCCCTTGTCAGATGTATAATTTATAATTATTTTTCTTATTCTGTACATTGATTCTGTTTTTTATTCTGTTGATTCTTTAAAGTGTAGAAGTTTTTAAGTTTGATGTTTGTTTCATTACTGTATTTTTGTTTTTGTTGCATGTGATTTTGGTGCCATATCTAATAAATTACTGTCAAATCTAATGTCATGAAGCTTTTCTTGTATGTTTCCCTCTAGGAGTGTTTTAGTTTAGGTCTTACATTTATAACTTTAATCCATTTTGAGTTAATTTTTATAAGGTATTAAATGAGAGTCTAACTTCATTTTTTTGCATGTGGCTATACAGCTTTCCCAGTACCAGTTTTTGAAATGACTGCCCTTTCCCCATTGTGTGATCTTGGCATCTTGTAAGACTCTTTGACCATATACATGAGAATTTATTTTAGGGCTCTCTATTCTTCTATTAGTCTATATGTCTGTCTTTGTGCCAGTACCACACTGTTTTGATTACTATAACGTAATATGTTTTGAAATCAGCAAGAATGAGGTCTCCAATTCATTCTTTATCAAGACTGTTTTGGAAATTCTATACAAATGTGAGATTCTATACAAATTTTAGTATTTTTTTTCCTGTTTCTGCAAAGGACTTAGAATAACTTAACATAAAAATCTAGGTTTTAATGTGTAGCAGTAAGTCTTTTCTTAACCTCTTGGTTGATTCTAGCACAAAAAACTTGCTGCTGTATCTAATGATTCAGCTTTCCTCACTCCTATAAGAATATTTATTCTTCACCTACACTTCCATGATGATCAGAGCAGATTCACCTCGCATTTTCAAAATATCTCCACCATTCATTATTCATATCATCATGGGCCTGTTATAGGAACTTACTGAATCATCCATTTTTAGCCATGGAATTTCTCTGCAGTGAATTACACCCTAGAATCACTGTCCCATTTTATTTTGCTTGTGACTTTTATTCTGTTTAGCCAGCTGTCTCTTCCTCTTTGGGCTTCCCTTGTGCATTATCTTCTAGGCCCTTAGCCAATCACTAATCTTTCACTATTTAGCTACCCAGCCACTAACCTGCTGCAGCTTCCTGCATGAGTCTTTAGCTTAGCATCCTATCTCTAACCCGAGCACACCAGATACTTTTTTTCCCTAAGAGTGTCACAAAGTATGCCCCACCAAATATAATGGCTGGGAGAGTCACTGAGCTGCACAGTGCAATTTTCAAATGTGTAGTCAGCTGAATTTAAGAAACCTTGGACCTTTTCTCAGGACTCAGTGAAGTCTGTGCTACACCTGCCTACAGCAAAATCTAAAGGCTAAGTCTTATTATTCTGTTATTTTCAATAGTAAATGACTTAAGGTTACCTGAGAGGGTACATTCACTTCGGGGTGATAATGAAATGACTTAGAAATGTGATCGAGACATTTAGAAAGTTCCATTTTTTTGGCTTATGAAACCAACCCATGAGCAGTGCATATTATCTAAAAACTCACCTTAGTTAACTATTCATTAGTTGTTCTGTTACATTAAAGTAGTTTGATAAAATAGATCCACAATTTGAATGTGAAACTGTGCTGAAAAGTGTAAATAAATTGTGATGATATCTACTGTTTGGTGACAAGATCACTAACAGACAAATAGTGTGCTAATAAACAATAAAGAGATTTTAAGCAGCAGAACTGCATCAGGTGTTTAAGGATGTACACAGATTTTTAAATGATTTTAACAAACACCCAAAAATATACTAAGAGAAATATTCATGGACTTGATTAAGAAATTCTCACAGTCACATATATAGATATATTGTTGTAAACAGATCCAAGGAAATAAATGTGTATTGAAAAACTATAATGTGATAGGTGCTTTTTACATATGAATTTACTTAATTATCTCAATAAGCCTGTGGTGTAGATGGCATTATTATCCAATTTCATATGTGAAGTGTTTAAACTTTAAAGAGGTTAAGTGTTTAAGGTCGCAGAGCTAATAGAAGGGCTAACACTAAAACCCAGGTGTGTATGACTGCAAAATTAGTTCCTTTTCTACTATACCAAGGGTTACCTGGCAGCTTTGAAGGAAAAAGGATACCTACATAGCTCAAAGATGACTGAGGAATTTAGTATGCAAGGGTCGAAAATAAAGCTGATATTGAACATTTTGAATACTTGTTTATTGAAACGTATATGCTAAAGATTTTTAACATGAACATTATCATTATAAATGGATATATATTTATAATGATAATGTAAAATATATATTGTTACATTATCATTATATATAAAGATAATGTAATAATAATCTTTAGTTATGCTAAAGATTTTAGTTTAGCATAACTAAATCTTTAGCATAACTTATATGCTAAAGATTTCTAACATGAACATTATCATTATAAATGGATATATATATATATATATTTATAATGATAATATAAAATATATAAATATATATCTTACAGCAGCATGAATATGCATGTATGGGTCTGTTATACAAGTGATTGTACATTTTGTAAACATTCTATATATTTTGTCACTCTAGCTTAATATAACTTCTTAAAGATAAAGTCCATGGTTGATACATAATTGACTTGGTTTCTGCCTTGTGTAGAGAGGTACACAGGTCACTCAAATGCTTGTGTTTCCCAAGGGGATAGAGCAAAAGGTAAGCAGTTACCATCTATGTACCCCGCCCCAGCTCTGGACAGATCTTGGACTCTACAAACCCATTCACTCATTCAGCCAATGTTGTTTTACTCCCTGTTATGTGCAATGAACTGTGCTAGACACACAAGGAGGCATGCAAAGATGAAAAAAAATTTAAAAAATGGCCTGTTGAATTTATATTATCCGATCCACGGATCTGCCTGAAAAATGTCCTAGCTGTCTTTGGTTTATCAAATTTATCACAGGTACTTTGTCAGAGTAGTTAAGTATTATATTCATTCATTCTCATAAAGCTCAGGGGCTCCAAACCTCAACCATACTGTAAGAGTATAGGACTCTAACTTCAACTCATTTAAATTATTATTGCTGTGACAAGAACATTTTAAAACCTCTCAGTGAATCACCAATGGTAGCAGCTTTACTTTTAACACTAAGCAGCCATTAGAAAATCATATCGAACATTCTAGCAATCTGTTTTAATACTAATTAGTTAATAAAGTAATTAGCAAAATAAGAAATATATTACTATTATGCTATTTTATGACTTAGCTGAAATTGCATATGCAGATGTATAATGTGGAAATTCTAAAAATTCCATATAGAAAATTTAGCAGTGTATTTAAATATTTCTTATTCACAGGCACCCAGCTGTGATGGAGGAAGCTGTATTTAAATAGTCAAAATTGAAGGTGCCAGCAGATTTCAAACAGAACACGTGAAAGGGAACTTTTTATAAACTTTGTTTTCCTTCTTGCCATGGATTATTACAACACACTGAAATTGAAGTATGATATTTATTTTAACCATCTATGCACATTTAAACGTTATGTGGTGCACTACTTTCTAAATGTACAACTGTCTGATAATGTTCACTGAAAGTACTTGTCAACCTGTGCACCTGTGCCAGACACTATTAGCATAAGTGGTCATTAAATTAGTGTACATATTAGAGTACACCTTGAACACAGTTTTACCTAAGGTGTGGTCATAGTTATTCAAAGCTACCATGCTTTTATGTACTATTACATATACATATATATTACATATTATATAAAATATATAAATAAGATACATATATACACAGATATATATGCGTGTATATATACACACACATATATACATACACACACATAAGATACATATATACACAGATACGTATGTATGTATATATACACACATATAGACACATATATATACACACACGTATCTGTGTATATATGTGTATGTGTGTATATACATATACACACATATATATACACATATATATGTATATATGTATATATACGTATATATATGTGTATATATGTATGTACATACACACACACACATGTATATATGTGTATATATGTATCTTTGGGCCAGAATCTGTCTTTCATTACAGGAAACTCTAAGATCATTTTTAAGTACACTATAGCATTACTAAGAAATCTATACAAGTAAAAGTGCAAGCTTCCCCATATTAAGCGAGACATAGAATAAAAAATGCAAGAATTACATGAAATTTTTTCTTTTTCTTTTGGAAACACATAGTGGCAGAGAACAGATTTTTTTTTATAGCTTCTAATATTTATTGAGGACCACATGCCAAGCAAGGTATTAGGAGCTTTAACAAGTAGTATTTCCTTAAGTCCTCAAAACAATACTGTTAAGCATTTTATCATGCGCATTTTATAGAGTAATGAGGCAGGGAGGATGTGTGACTTACCAAATATCACATAGCTAGTAAGTGGTGGAGACCAAATTTGAATCCAATCTATTTGGCTCTCACATCTGCACTCTTTATTTTAAGTTCTGAGATACATGTACAGAATGTGCAGGCTTGTCATATAGGTGCACATGTGCCATGGTGATTTGCTGCACCTATGAATCCATCATCTATGTTTTCAGCCTTGTATGCATTAGGTATTTGTCGTAATGCTCTCCCTCCCCTTGTCCCCTACCCACCCACAGGCCCTGGTGTGTGATGTTCCCCTCCTTGTATCCATGTGAGAACAGAGGACTTTTAGGGTAGTAAAACTACTCTACATGATACTATAATGGTGGACACATGTCATATACAAAACTCATAGAATGTCCAACACCAAAAGTGAACCCTTATGTAAACTATGGACTGTGCGTCATAATGATGAGTGAATCAGGATGTTGATAATGGAGAAGGTATGCATGTTTAGGTGTAGGAGGCATATGGGAAATCTCTGTACCTTTTACTCAACTTTCCTGTGAATTGAAAACTGTTCTAAAAAATAGTCCATTATAAAACACATAATAACAAGTTGTAACACTAGGACAAATAATAATTCAGTCAAATCATCATTAAAGCACGATGAAGCAGACCTCTTCTGTCCACCAATATATAGTAAATTGAAAAAAGCATAGTTACTGTTTTCTTTTTAAAAGGGAATATTCGCCATTTAAAATAATTGGGAATCTAATTTTGTATGGTCTTATACCAAATGACTAACATAAATTGCTTCTTGGAACCTAGCAATCTATATCAGACAGTTAAAAAATGAATTAAAAACACACAAAAAAAATGGAAAACAAACATAAACCAAGACTTGAACAGAGTAAAGTAACATTAAACACCATTCAACAGTCTTTAGCAAAGACTGTTGGTACACGATTAGCTGTATTGCAAAATGTATAGAAGTTTAATCTCTTTTCTACAGGATAATCTTCTAAATGACTGAAGACCATTAAACTTTCACTTTTACATCATTCCTTTTTTACTTTTACATCAGTCCCTTCAGTGGTTTCTCATATGACATGGTTTTCAGAAACTAAAAGTTTCCTCCTGGATACTTTCTAGTTTAATATCCCTCTTGAAATATGATAGCTGGAATTGAATACGTAACTGCAGATATGCCATGTCCAACATAAAACAGAAGAACATTATTATTATGAACTCTTATTTATTATTATAAAGCCATTTTTATTAATAAAGCATATTTTCATTTGTGGCAATGCACCCACTATTGAATCACATTGCTCTTGTACTCAGTTAATTCTTAAAACGAATGTATATATTACAGACATAAATTCTCTTACAAGGTGTTACGAACAAGACCTTGAAAAAAATATGCCAGCCACTAGGATCACATAGCTTTCATGTGGCCTTGAGCAAATCACCTCACCCTCTTTGGATCTCAATATCCTCATCTATAAAATAGAAATAATAAAATTGCTTTTTCATAGGGTTGTTGTGAGGATTAGGTAGAATTATACATAGAAATCACCTCAAACAATGTCTGGCACAAGGCAAATTTAAGAGTTATAAAGAGACAAGGCAGAGAGACAACATGTCCATGGATGAAGGTTCATTAACCTAGAACAACAGGTAAAATAATCACAATTTACCTGAATCGGTATTTAAATATGGCTAGCAATGTTTTTAAGAAACAGCATTCAGTGCAGAGGCCAAAAACAGGGAAGAAAGTAAGCCTTCTCGGATCTGGAGATTTCCCAGGAGAGATTAAAGAAATGAAGGCATGCAGGAAGCCACTTGCTTTAAGCAAGATCATAAAAGTAAACTTTATGTGGGAGAGAGGAACACACAGAGATTATGAAAATCACCCTGAAAGACACTGAAATTTCTTGAAATTCAGAATTACAACTGAACTTCCCGAGTATTAACATAACAACAGCACAAGCCTGAATCTAGTTTGTACCAGAGTCTAAGCAGTTAAACTTAACATTGAATATTATATGACCATAAGTTGCAGTTTTTCTGAAATATTTATTTATTTATTTATTTATTTATTTATTTATTTATTTATTTAGAGACGGAGGAGCCTTGCTCTGTAGCCCAGGCTGGTGTGCAGTGGTGCAATCTCAGTTCACTGCAACCTCCGCCTCCTGGGTTCAAGCGCTTCTCCTGCCTCAGCTCCCCAAGTATCTGGGATTACAGGTGTGTGCCCCTACACCTGACTAATTTTTGTATTTTTAGTAGAGATGGAGTTTTGCCATGTTGGCCAGGCTGGTCTTGAACTCCTGATCTCAGGTGATCTGTCCGCCTCAGCCTCCGGAAGTGCTAGGAGTACATGTGTGAGCCACTGTGCCCGGCCCTCTGAACTATTTCTGATATCAAATTGTTTCTCTTAATATCATTCTGGGGGCAATTTTTATTTAGAAAACAGAGGAGACATTATCGTATTCTAGCAAGCATAAATTATAGAGAAAGACAATGAGTGTAATAAGTTTGAAAGATGCTTGAGTTTTATATGACCAACATCATATGATTTCCTAGAACTGGAATCTCCATAAGAGCAAGCACTGTTTAGTTCAACTGCTGAAACATGCACTTGCCAATGTGAACATGCCACATCGTATGGTAAGAACAGGCCAAGAGACCTGGAAGATTGGCATCAATAAAAGTTGTCATTTAATAAACTATATTATGGAACAATATGCCTATGAAAGTCACCTGCCATTGACAGTTTCGTCATCCCAGAAGATGCCTCCTGATTACCAAGAATAATTTTTGTTATGGCTACACAATATAAATAAAACGGAATATGTTCAGAACTGCCTTCTTAATACTTCCATACTGTCTCTTAGTGTTTTTATCAAGAGAAGAGTAATGAAAAACTAACTCAAAAAAGGAGGAAGTTAGAATTAAGGATTCAGACACTTTGAGAATGTCACTGTATTGGAAAGAACACCTACTAACTGAGTTCTGGTTAGGGCAAAGAAACTTGGACAGAGCAGTGGAACAAGGAATTTATAAGAATTATTTGTAACCTCATGAAAGAAAAAGGGCTGTATCAGCTATGTCTATTTCTTCCCTTGATTTTTGTGTGTGTATACACACACACACACACACAAACACACAAACATACATAAGAACTTATATATATGTATATATACGTGGTGTGTGGGTGTGTGAAAGTGAACACAATCTTTTTTTCCTCTCTCCGATTTTCCCCCTCATTATTTTATATAAACATTTTTGCTAGCAGTTAAGTTTACAATGTAAGCTTTAGATTATAAAGTGTTTAGGCAGAATTTAAGGCTATTTAATATCAGCTAGAGATGGACATCATAAATGTTGGAACTTCGTGCTGGGGAAATGGGAAACATCTTCATTTGGAGGAAGGATAGAAAGCGTAGACTTCCATTTTATAGAAGTTAAGTATTTGCAGGACGGCTACAGATACTAAGTAATCAGAATAGGCTGTGCTGATTGTTATTAAGCTGTTGTCTCTCAGCTCCCAATAAACAATTCTACACATTGTTTAGTGATGCTGGCACCAGGATGAGACTCTGCATACCACATGTCTCCTTTGCTACCTGGTCCTGGTTAGGTTTTGCCAATAGGGGCTCTAGAGGGAGGCTGCAAAATTGAAAGAGAAAGAAGACATCTGATCCTTCCTGATTACTTGCTAATCCTGTCAGCGGTGCCCAACCACTGTCCTTTATCCTGGCAGTAACAGTTAGTCCCAGTCTCAATTTTCTTTCCCAAAAACATTTTTCTGTTCATCCATGATGACTATATTAGTTACCTGCCTTATAGAGTCATCAAGAAAAATTTTGTGCATCATATTGAGAACCAGGAAACACAGGAGTTTTAATTGTTTATTTTTGTCTCTTTCTCATTCCTCACCTACAGGCCAATGTAACATTAATCAAGTTAGCTTTTGTCTGTTTCTTATTTTATAAACAGTACTATTGCAATGTGGTTTTTTCTAATCTACAGGAGTGTTATAGGCATAAATAAGAAAATATCTGCGAAGATCCTCATATTCTGGAAAGAAGAAAATTTTCTGCTAAGATTCAATATGGCCAAAGAAATATTTTTTCATATTGAGCCTTTTGGAAAATATACAGGCACCAAACCAGATGAATGACTAATAAACAGAAAATCAGTCAAATAAAATTACAGCAGCAATAGCAGGGAAAATATATTTTTTTCTTCCCAAATAATTTATAAAGAAAAATTAAACTTCGAATAGATTGAATAGCAACAGAGGATTTCAGTATAAGATGCTGAATACCAAATATTTTGGAATGGCTACTTTTTTGGGTTTTCATCTATCTTTCTTTCTTTATGAAAGAAAGTGCAAGAGGGGGTGGGAGGGGTTTGTTTGTATAGTAAAGCTATGAAATTGAGAAGAGTAACGACAAATCTTGACTACCAAATTTCCAATGTAATCTTTGCTCAAACTCCAGTGCAACAATCCCATAAGAACTGTTCATTAGTGCTGGGATGAGGAAAAACATGAGTTAAGTACTATGTTAGAAAGAAAACACAGCAGATTTTTTTAAAAGGGTAAAACCTGTTGACATCAGTAGGTAGCAATTAGAAGACATCACTGTCAGGCTGAGGTAAAAGTCCCAAGGCTAAATGGCTATCAGAAGTGAATTTACAGTCTGCTTTCACCTATGAAAACAGTCAAAATGTAAAGAAATCCACATTTTAGCCTTGTTAAAATCATTTTAGTAAGATTTCTCTCTTTCTTGAAATATTTATCAAATGACCCATTTAAATATTGCGGCACATCTGTGTATACTGGTTAAAAATAAAAAGTAATAAAAGCAAAACTAGACCTGCTTATATTTAAGATACCATTGCCAGCTGCTCTTATTTCCTGAGAACAAGTTGCAGTTTCCTGGCTGTTAATTTCTCGATCACTAGATACCACACGTGTGTGTGTGTGTGTGTTATGCAGAGAAGATAGTGTTTATTGTATTTTGTATTTGGCTATCAGTTCCACTTGGGAAGCCAAGTGTATATAGTGTTAGGGAACACTATATACACTACATACAGTTGGCCCTCAGTATCAGTGCATTCAACCAACTGTGGACACAATGAGATTGCATCTCATGCCAGTCAAAATGACAATTATTAAAAAGTCAAGAAACAACAGATGCTGGCAAGGTTGTGGAGAAATAGGAACACTTTTTACACTGTTGGTGGGAATGTAAATAAGTTCAACCATTGTGGAAGACAGTGTGGAGATTCCTTGAAGACCTACAACAAGAAATACCATTCGATCCAGCAATCCATTACTGGGTATATACCCAAAGAAATATAAACCATTCTTTCTTTTTTTTTTTTTTTTTTTGAGATGGAGTTTCGCTCTTGTTACCTAGGCTGGAGTGCAATGGCGTGATCTCGGCTCACCACAACCTCTGCCTCCTGGGTTTAAGCAATTCTCCTGCCTCAGCCTCCTGAGTAGCTGGGACTACAGGCGCATGCCACCATGCCCAGCTAATTTTTGTATTTTTAGTAGAGATGGGGTTTCACCATGTTGGCCAGGATGTTATTGATCTCTTGACCTCGTGATTCACCCACCTCGGCCTCCCAAAGTGCTGGGATTATAGGCCTTTGGGATTATAGGCGTGAGCCACGGCACCTGGCCCATTCTATTATAAAGATATATGCACATGTATGGTCATTGCAGCACTATTTCACATAGCAAAATCATGGAATCAACCCAAATACTCATCAATGATAGACGGGATAAAGAAAATGTGGTACATATACACCATGGAACACTATGAAGCCATAAAAACAAACAAGATCATGTCCTTTGAAGGGACATAGATGGAACTGGAAGCCATTATTCTCAGGAAACTAATGCAGGAACAGAAAACCAAACACCAAATGTTCTTACTCACAAGTGGGAACTGAACAGTGAGAACACATAGACACAGGGAGGGAAACAACATACACTGGAGCATTTTGGGGGACAAGGCATGGAATGCATCAGGAAAAATAGCTAATGCATGCTGGGTTTAATACTTAGGTGATAGGTTGATAGTTGCAGCCAACCACCATGCCACATGCATACACCCCAGAATTTAAAATACAAATTTCAAAATATCTTAATAAAAATAACAATAGAACAATAAAAATAATAGAGTATAACAACTATTTACCTAGCATTTACATTGTATTCAATATTACAAGTAATCGAGAGATAATTTAAAGTATACAGGAGAATAGGCACAGGTTATATGCAAGTTCTATGCCATTTTAGATAAGAGAATTGAGCACCTTAGGATTTTGGTATCCTGGGGTTCTGAAAGCAACACCCCACAGATACCAAGAGAGGATTGTAATGTTCACACTCCTGAAGATAACATGAGCATCTTTTCCTTTTTTATATTTTGCAAATCAAATTTGAGAAGACCCTTATTGTGTTGGTATCTTCTTCCATATTATTTCTTTTGTATATGTGAACTACTTCCATTTCTGGCCCTTCCAAGTGATTCAATTTCTTGTTTTATAGAACATTTCCTGTTAATGTACTTTCCAAATATGCCTGGCACATGGTAAATTTTGACTCTGTATTCTGGAGGAATCTCAAAATTTTGGACTGTGTCATCTCCAGAAGGGCATACAAGTTGTTGACCTTGCCAATTGATGGAAGGCAGTGTTCTGATATTCTTAATTTCCTTGAATATGTGCCATGGAAGCTTACCATTATTGCCTTCAACTATAGTATTTCACAACGTTTCATAATACCGAGAAATTTAGTAAAATTTGGAAATGAATGGTCAGTAGTTAAAGGGAATATTCGATCAATACATTATAGAGTATTGTTTATTATAACATAGTCTCATCTGCTTCATCACTAAACTAAATGATCTTGGAGGACACAGGCAGTTTCCTTCACCTTGGTACCCAAAGCCTGATGAATTATAGACATTCAATAAAGATTTAATAAACTGAACTTTATGGTTGAGCAGATTATTTGTAGTCAGTCACCTTTACTAAAACTCCATATATTCTTGAAATTCTTGCAGTTCTTGGAGATCAAAAGGAAAGAGAATTTTCTATTACTGGAACAGAATAAAACATGCTTATTTGTTTTAAGTGTACATTTTGATTCTTCCAGTGTGCAGCTATCAAATCAAATATTTGGATGGGGATAACAAGGGCGAGTAATACTAGTTTGTTTTAATTCTGGAGAGCTTATGTCTATGTCATTCACAATGTGATGTGGCTTACCAGGAACCCTCAAAATTAAACTTGCCTTTTCCTAGAAAACCTCTGAGTACAAAAGTGTTTGATTCAGAATTTTCGTATCACTGGGAAAGAGGACAATATGCTTAGATTTTTTAAAAGGGTAATTACTTGAAGTGGTTAATGAATTGACTAGTGACAAAAACCTAATAGAGAGGTATGTGTAATTTAGATATTGTTTGCATGAGCATGCTAAAATGTCATTTGTTTCTCCTTTATCCACTTTCCCCTCTAGGCTAGTCTGTTATTGCCACTAGTCTTAATAAATGATAAAATCAGAATCTCAAATAAATTGGAGATACTTCTTTATATAATATTTAATAATGAGCTGAAAAAGACACCCAAACACATTCACTTTGTGATCTACAATCCACTTAATCATCAGTCCTTGCTAGTCCTTTGTACTATGAAAATACTACATGAAACTATTTCCTTATAGAGTTTCCACTGCTTACCAAACTCAACTTGTCTTACAGTAGGACACCCTTAACTCAGAAATTTCTCTTTTACAAAACTGATAACCTTTTACAAATGCCTTTAAACCAAAGAGAATTTGTCAATATATTTAATTTCATGTTTAAATTTTGGCAGTAATTTTGAGGCAGTCAAACTATCATGTAAATATTTCTGTTTGCAAGACATAATTGGAGAAAACATTAGCACAACTCTGGCCACTCACTACATTTTAGACTGAAAAATGAAGCTTCTTTTACCTTTGTCCAGAATTCCACTTGAAGTATACAAGGAGGGGTAGGAATGGAAGATAAGATTCACAGAACTGTGGTCCCCTCACAGGGACCCTGCCATATGTCATCGAAACACAGGCAAAGAACTGAAAGAAATAATCATTAAATGGTCCACTTGTGATTTTTTTTTCCGTTGTCCTGAGTGGCTGGATCCTATAGTTTGGTTTTCTGGATATTTCTTCATCCATAAAGATAATAAAAATGAAGTTTCATAGAATAGCTTCAGCTACAAATGGAAGTAAAATGCCCAACAATTTGAACTCTGTGGCTGAAAAAAAAGTTATCTAGAGGTCATCCCTAGAATATTTTTTACCTTAGAATTGTTTTACTAGAGAAGGTATAAATAGAATCCAGATAATATAAGTTAAATGTCAACTTTTCCAACAATGAATATTGGAAGAAAAGTCAATTAACCTGTGATACAAGACACTATGTCTGTCTGAATAGTTTATTGGATGATTGAGATTAAATTAATTTACACATTATTTATCACACTAATGTGCTCTTAGATATAATTGTATCACATCTTGTCAGATCCGACTTGCTTTTCTCTAAAAACAGCAGATACTACTCTTATGACAAAATAATCTTAAATAGAAGAATACTAGTGTTTTAAGTCATTAAGTTTCTAAAAATATACATTTTCCACTGGCAAAATGATAAAATTAATGCCCCAAATCACTTAAACGTTTTTTGCACATATATTACAAACAATAAAGCTATATACACATTGGCTCCTTTTTTCCTTTTCTTTCTCTTTTCCTGTTTGTTTCCCCTAAAAATCCATGACAAGATTCAGAAAAAAATGTTTTTAACATTCTCTCCAGGGCCATTATGAGGAATTTTGTTGAAATATGGATAATGCCCACTTTTTGTGGGTCTGACGTGTAGAGGATGAGATTCTAGGTTATTCTCGCAAGCAAGGCAAGGAAGATTATTTTATAAAAATAGTAATGGAGTCTTCAATCCTCAGTTCTACAGAGATTGTTGTTAAAATTAACTTTAAAAAACTAATAGTATGTGAAATGAGAATAGAAAAGTAACTAAAGGTACCAGGAGGGTTAACAGACGAATTTATTTTAAATAATAGTTCCAGCTTTTGAAATAAGCAAAAGATATACCGAATTAATCCAACCACCTTCTTCTACTCACTATTCTTAGACTCAAGTAGGAAAATAATATATGGTCTAAATTATTTGCTTTTTGTATATGAGGATATTTTTGCTGCTTATGAACAGAAAAAAATAAAAATATTCTGCCAGAAAGACACAGTGCTAGGTGTTTGTCAAATATTATATTTGCTAATCCTCATAAACTCAGGAAGATTGAGTTTGTCCTGCTCACTTTACAGAAAAAGCAATGAAAGCTCAGAGAAGTTAACTGCCTTAAATCATAGAACTGTTAAATAGTGAAGCAAGAAATTCACACCAAGTTCATCTAGTTCCAAATGTCACCCTCCTTAAACTCTGATAGATCTAATTTTATGTTTCCTGAATATTTACACAACAGCAACAGTTTCAAAACTCCGTAATTAATATTTTGAATAATTCACTGGAGAGTCTCCCTTTGGTGAGCTCCCCATGACTGGGTGTATTCATGCATTGAGTGTTCGTCTGATAAGATAGCAGCTTTGAGTGCTTATACTAGAAGAACTTTAAGGCTCCTTCAAACCCTGTTTCTAATTGATAACCAAACTGTGCACCTAAAAGAGAAGAAATTCTCTGTGATGACAATTTTTCCTATACTATGATCCCTTTACATGGTACCTGAGGACAGTTTCTCATGACAACCTTATGTGGGTAGACATTACTCAATTTGAGTCAGAGTGGAGAATTAGCAGCTCCAAATTCAAACTGAAAAAGAAGGTACTCAATCACAGAAGCATGACACTAGCTTACACAGATGTTCTGCTTTCCTCTGACTCACTCTTTGAGGCTTGGAAAGGGATAAATTTTATTTTAATATAGCAATTGCAATATAGTCATACCATAAATCATATTTTTATATTATGCCTTTTCTGCCTTGTTTTATGCTTCAGTTTTTGATCTAAGTTTTGAATTGTTCAGGAGCCTCTAAAACAAAGGAGGAGGAGCTGGGAAAAAGATGGAACTTTTAATTTTTTTCATTTTTCAATGTGGGTACATCTTAGGTATATGTATTTATGGGGTACATGAGACGTTTTGATACAGGCATGCAATGTGAAATAAACACATCATGGACAATGGGGCATCCATCCCCTCAAGCATTTGTCCTTTGAGATACAAACAATCCAATTATTCTTTAAGTTATTTAAATGTACAATTAAGTCATTATTGACTATAGTCACCCTGTTGTGCTATCAAGTAGTGGGTCTTATCCATTCTTTCAAATTATTTTTTGATATTATCTCACCCCAGTTAAGATCACTTTTGAAAGAAAGGTTTAAGTTTATATTTCTAAGGAAAAGTAATAGTTATGAAAGCATCAAAAAGTGACCCTCAATATTTTTGCAAAACAATAATGTTTTTTGCTGGCTAGGGACAACACTGTGGTTCCCAAGATAAAGTTGAACATGGTAAAAACGGAAGGATTTTCATCAACTTATTATGTCTCTGATAAAGCTTTGGTTGGTGTTATGGAACTTGTACAGCCCATGGGGGTAATTCTCACAGTAGATTGTTTAGCTATTAACTTCCTATTTTTTATTTTATGATCTTTATTATCTTTGAGTTGTCTGAGGGCAGTTGAGCTTGTTGCTGGGCACTAATCTTTGACAGTGAGATTTGCCCAAATTAGGGAATATATAGAAAAGAGACACTATTTTGTCAGCATCCCTGGCTTAGCAATATTCTAGATGACATAGGTGGTTCTAGTTAGCCATACGAACAAGTACTCATTAGGGGCCAAAGTTACAAAGATCCTTCAAAGCAACATACCCCTCTTTATTATTCCTCTAGAAATAATAATTTCTGAATGAAATGTTATTTGAAAAATTAGCCAATGCCTTGCTACACAGACTTTAATACATTCACAGCTGATGCCTCAGTTTCTGAAAAGCACAACAGGTTAACAGCTGTACTATAAAGAAGTCTGAGGAAAACGGAAGGTCAGGTTAATTGATATATAACCTAATCAAATAATCAACTACTCTCACATTTTCCAATTCATTTGGTATCCTATTTTATAACAGTTCTTTTGTCTTAACTGGAATAAGTCTAGGGATGAACACTACTGCTTTGCATGGTGTGATAGTTAATACTGAGTGTCAACTTGATTGAAGAATGCAAATTATTGATCCTGGGTGTGTGTGTGAGGGTGTTGCCAAAGGAGATTAACATTTGAGTCAGTGGGCTGGGAAAGGCAGACACACCCTTAATCTGGGTGGGCAACATCTAATCAGCTGCCAGTGAATATAAAGCAGGCAGGAAAATGTGAAAAGGCGAGACTGGCTTAGCCTCCCAGCCTACATCTTTCTCCACTGCTGGATGCTTCCTGCCCTGGAACATCAGACTCCAAGTTCTTTAGCCTTGCGACTCAGACTGGCTTCCTTGCTCCTCAGCTTGCAGACAGCCTATTGTGAGACCCTGTGATCCTGTGAGTTAATACTACTTAATAAACTCCCCTTTTTATATATATCCATCCTATTCATTCTGTCACTCTAGAGAACGCTAATACCCCTGGCTTCATTTGGTGATAGTGAAAGCAATTATCCTTAATAAGGAACATTTCAGACATCATCACAGATTGAGAATCAACTCAGGTATGAGAGTTGAAAGAGCAGAATGGATGGAACAAGAGCACTATTGGCAAAGGATAAAATCAGTTGACTCAAGAGACCTTGTCATGCATAAATGATATGAACTGTTTTTAATGTCATTTATTGTTTATTCCTGTGCTGAGTATTGATACTTTGATATTTAAAAACATTTGTGTCTCAAGTATTTATCTTTGGAAAATGTATGCTGCTTTCAAATCTATTCCTTTCTCTTTTTTTTTTAAATTTAGTTTTTATAGAGATGGGTTTTCACCTCGTTGACCAGACTGTTGTGCCCGTGTTACCCAGGCTCAAGCAAGCCACCCACCTTGGCATCCCAATGTGCTGAGATTACAGGTATAAGTCACCATGCCCAGCCTGCTTTCAAATATATTCTGCTTTCAAAGTTAAAAATCCCCTAATTCCCCCATGAAAACACAAATTTGGTATAGTAGAAAAACTTCAAAGACAAATCTTGACTGTTAATCACCATATGACCTCAGGCAAACTGTTTATCTTCCCTGAATTTATTTTATTTTATTTTATTTTATTTTATTTTATTTTATTTTATATTATTTTGAGAGTCTCACTCTGTTGCCAGGGCTGGAGTGCAGTGGCATGATCACAGCTGACTGCAGCCTTGACCTCCTGGATTCAAGTGATCCTCCTGCTTCAGCCTTTCAAGTAGCTGGGGCTACAAGCATGCACCACCACACCCCATTAATTTTTGTATTTGTTGTAGAGAAGGTTTTTGCCACTTTGCCCAGGCTGGTTTCGAAATCCTGGGCTCAAGTGATATCCCCACCTCAGCCTCCCAAAGTGCTAAGATTACAGGAATGAGCCACCATGCCTGGCCACTTAACCTCATTTTAAAAATAAGTATAATAATTCCTTCCTGGTTCATAGAATTAAATGAAATAATATTTATAGGCAATATAGCAAAGAAGAGGCACTCAACAGATAGTAGATATTATTGTATGGGTTAGATTATGATCTGAAAACTTCCTTTCATGTCCTAAATTCCACAAAACTTGTAAAAATGAGCTATTAGCATGTTTTTCAAATTGTATAGATAGAAAAAAGGGTTCCATTGTGAAATAAGTTTGTGAAATCCCACATGCCATAACCCTTTTCCCTTGGTAAATAAAAGTTCATTTAAACATAATTAACTGTGTTGAAAAATCCCAAAGTAAAAATAAACTGTTTAGCTTTATGGAACCAAGGGTCCTTTAAACTTATTTGATCATGGAAACATTTCTTCCCAGAAGTTATATTAACATCCTAAGAACTTTCTTGTATTCTACTTAGAAACATCGCAAGTGTGTGGCTGGGCTCGGTGACTCACGCCTGTAATCCCAGAACTTTGGGAGGCCGATGTGGGTGGATCACCTGAGGTCAGAAGATTGAGACTAGCCTGGCCAACAGGCAAAATCCTGTTCCTACTAAAAATACAAAAATTAGCCAGGCATGGTGGAGCATGCCTGTTATCCCAGCTACTCAGGTGGCTGAGGCAGAAGAATTGCTTGAACCCTGGATGCAGAGGTTGCAGTGAGCCGAGGTCACGCCACTGCACTCCAGCCTGGGTGACAGAGGAAGACTCTGTCTCAAAATATAAATAAATAAAAATGAAAGTGAAATGGCAAGTTTGTAACTGTTAAAATGCTGGAATGTAAATACAGCTTCAATATCAAAATAAACTGAATTATCTGTGATACCTGGATATGAAAATTAAGGCTGATTTGATTTTGAACAGCAGCAAGACAAGGCAGAATAAATGAATACAGTGAAAGTGAAAGACCACTGACTAGGGCCAAGACTTGGCATTATAATCACTTTCAGTTGGTAGCGTTTTAATGACTTAATACCAAACTGCCTTTGGAACTAAGGGTTTTCAGGATCTTGTTGAAATTCTTTGTGCAGTTGTTTTTTTTTTTTTTTTTTTCCCCTGATGGAGGGAGATACAGTATATCAGTGCAGACCTATGGTTCTGATTGTAATCCTAAAAAGCCAAGATTAAATAAGGTAAAACACTTGGAGGAAGACTGTGAGGGTATTGCAAAACTTACAATATTTGATTTCTTACATTTTAAGAAGAACGTCAAATTTGTCTTTCTTTCAATGGCCATAAATAGTGCCGGAGTTTCCTTAACACTCTTATTTTTATATATATTCACTTCCTTTGTTAAGCTAGCAATTCTGTGTCGTTTTCTACTGTTCTATTGGTATCTAAGGAGACAGAAAAGAGACTGCAGGACTAAGGATTGGGGTTTTAATTACTCTGAAAGCAAAATAAGCATAAAACATGGAAGTTGTTACTTCCGTTTTATGAGTGTCCACTTTATCCTTTTAAGCAGCAAAACATTTTATTTTAACACATTCATTTTAAAAAGTTGAATATTAATCACAGACAAGTTCTTAAGAATATTGTGAATTGTAATTTATTGATGATCTAACTACAGTTGCTTTCAGATTTGTCTCCATTTCCATATGAAAAATAACATTTCACAGCTATTGCAGTTAAATATAGCCAAGTCTCTGAACAGTTTCTAAAGTTGAATAAAGATAGGCATTTAAGTCATCTGCTATTTACTGTCCAAATCTGGCCTTTTCAGTTATCACAGTACTTAGAATGTGCATTATATTTTCAGGTAATTTTTTTTTTGCTCATTCTGTTGACTCTTGTTAACATTTATAGTGAAAGACAAACATTTCACCTATCCAGATAAAATATATTCAGCTTCCTGAATTCTTAGTATTTAGGATAAATGCCAACTTGTTTTGATACCCATTACTACTTTCAAATTGCATTATACAATAAAATGCAAATGAGAGTTATTAATTAGCAGAATCTGTTTTGTCCAAATGTGCAACAGAAGAGGGATTTTTCAATATCCTGCAGCTGTTACCTATGAAGGAAACACCATTCACTTTACTAAGAAGAGCTGCACAAGTACATATGTTGTCATAGATGAACATTTTAGTGTTTCCTTAAGTAATGCTATTTCATAATGGATTTCATATTGAATATGGTAAATGTTATCAATGCTGCCCACTCAATTTCTGCCTCTAGGTTGTTTTTAAAAGAGAGGAGGATTAACGTTTTCAAGGCAATGTGAAGTGAAGGTAGAGAAAGAGTTCTTTATGAAAGACACAATATTTAGCAAGGTCATAAAGAAATATTCCCATATACACATATCTACTTACATATTCATTTACATATTGTATGTGCATCTTTGTATACATGCTGTACCCAGTGAACATCTGTGTGACTATAACCTGAAGGAAGTCCCATAAAACGCAAAAAATGAAAAACAATAAAGCATACATACGAATGGCTACTGTAATACAGAAGGCAGAAGGCAGGCCATTATTCACAAATAACGCAATAAATCCTTTGCCCATCAGATGTTTTTACCTAGAGTTGGGGCCTTTAAACATCAACCAATTATGGTAAATGTTTAACTGTAGGAGTTCAGGCAGACAGACAAATTCTGGATTCAAAGTTGTTGCTAGTTTTAGCTTAAGGAGCTTTTTTTTTTTTTTCTAATTTTTAAGCAAGAACATTTCTTCATGCCGGTTATGCTCTATTGTGGCTAGAGTCGCTGGAATTTGAATAAGTTAATTAGGCAGAACCCTGGTCTTGAAGAAATGGGCCTGGCAGTATTACCTGAATGTGGCAAAGAATAGGCTACCAAGAGTTCTAGGGAAATACTTCCCATGTATAACTTAGCTCTATTTACCTAAAGCTAGTTTATTCCCACAGACACAAAGAGAGAGAGAGAGTTGTTTTTCTTAGCCAAGCTTCTACAAAACACAGCAAAGTTGGGGGAGGGGAGCAAACCGAATGTTTATGCCTTTTGTTTAGGAATGTCAGGTATTTGAAATACATACTTGATATAGCCAACTCCTTTGCTCCCCTCCCCTAGGTTTATTTACTTTCCAAACAAGCTTATTAACGAAATTATCAATCTACAGGAAACTGGTTTGAACATTGGCCCTTCCTCAGAATCTTCCTACTCTCTTGTGAAAGCATTAGCAAGTAGGTAGAAGAAGGGGCCTAGACAATGCACACGTTGGATTTGCAGCCACTGGCTATTTCAGATTCAGCTGCTAAAGCCTCTTTGGTATAGACAATGAGGGGCGACTGAAGTGACTTTTCTTAGTCCATTTCCTCTCTTTCTCTCCGTCTCCCGAAGGTATTCTGTGGGTCTTTTCCCTTTCCCTCTTCACAGTCCCTCCAGCAGTCCCAAAGCTTCACAATGGGTCCTCTAACCCCCTTTCCCTAATGTCTTCCAACTACCACCCTCTTCCCCAAAGTCCCCTCCCGGTCACCACCAAAGCCCGGAGAACTGGAACGCACACAATGCCTCCCTTATAGGGCTTGAGTTCGGAACTGGGCATGCTCAGTAGCCAAAGCAGATATTTTTTTTTTCTCTCCTTTGGTCGCAAGTGCGGCATCTCTCCCAGTCCCACGCCTCTCTTTCCTCAACCCTAATCCCCTATCCCCATCCCCACCCCCAACTCCAAAATCACCCAGCTTAACCCTTTCTGCGCCAGAGGCCCACGGAGTTCTAAGGTGCGGATAATTAACCCCTCTTCTCCGAACCCGGCTAAATAGTCTCACTTTAGGCTAAAGCCTCACACTTTCGACTTAAAGCCCCCGGCCCCTTACGCGCAGACAGGTAGGGGGAGTGCGACTACTACTGGATCCTAGGAAATTGGTTCCCAAGAAGGCTCCATCCAGGATCGCCCGGTACGGAGAAGTATTCCAGGAGCCCTCTATTCTGCGGGGTGACAATTAGCCAAAGGTACCGTACCCGTGATACAAAATCCAAGTATGATTGTTGCATCTGAATGTCATTGTTGTTGACTCATTCCCCTCCGTGCTGTAATTATTCAATTCCGCGTAGACTCGACGACCCTATAGATCTGCTTCGGCCCCCCTTTCCCAGGCTTTCCAGTGTTTCTTTGGCTTTTCCAGGCTTCTTGGTTGCTCTCCCAAAGGAATGCCCCGTCGGGGTGTGTGTGTGTGTGTGTGTGTGTGTGTTCCCTCGTTATTAGGGGACTAGAAGAGAAGGACGCGAGTGTGTGTGTATGTGGTGGGGGGATGGAGGCAAGTGATCCCTTGTTAGAGGACTGGGGTCTCCACGCCTGAGGAAAGGGGTCGCTCCTCCCTAGGGAATGTTTTAGGCATAAAGAGGGGGCGGGTGCCGGGAGGAAAGCGCGCTGTCTTTCTGGTGTGTGGGGGTAGAAGAGGAATCAAATAGGCATGTCTGGGTGGGGGGCAGGGATAGGAGCTCAGGAATGTGAGGGTGTCGAAGTGGTCGAGTGTTGGAAGGGAGGACTGCTTGTGTGTGGGGGTGTGGGAGGTGGAGGAGGGGTGGGAGGTGGAGGGCGGGGGCGGGGATTCAGCGCGTGTATGTAAAGGTGCAGCCCGTGTGCTAGGCGCTGGGTGCGCGCGGTGTCTGTTCGGGTGCGCGCGCGCGCGCCGCTGCCCGCCTGCCCGACTGCTCGCCTGCTAGGGCTGCTCGGTGGGTTTGACGGGCGAGCCGGCGCGGGGAAGCTCTGTACGGAATCACGTAGAGAACATCGTGGAAATAGCAGCGCAGGTCACGGCGCCGCGGGCCCTGGACTTGGACGCTGGGCTCTAGAGGTGGGTGAATTTCCAGCGGGGGTTGCACAAGCTGCACCGACAGGCGCGCTGCCTCTTCCCCGTTCGGCTCAATAGCGCGTGTGCGTGCGAGTGTGTGTTTGTGCGTGTGTGTGTGTGCGTGTGTGTGTGTCTGATCGCGCACGCGCGCGCAGGGGGCAGGTAGCTTATTATTTTTAGTTTGGGTCCTGTTGGCTTGCGGCCGGTTGAGTGGCCAAAGTGGCCGAGGTGGCTAATCCTCCGCTCCACCTCCCACTTGCCTGCCTGCGGCGCGGTCCCACGCCGCTGAAGACCGGAAAGGATCCGGGTGTCCTTGGCATCGCTGCCCCCACATCCCCCGGGCGGCCAGGGCGGCGGGGCAAGTGTACTGGTCTCGGGTGGCTTTGGCTGTCGGGCTGCTGGGCTGGGTTGGGCTTTATTTTTGCGCCCCACTCGCAGCCACTTTCCGCAGACGTGGATCTAAGGCTCCCGGCAGTGGCCCGCGAGCTGGTCGGAGATTGCTAGCGCTCGGCAAGACTAGGAATACCAGAGGAAGAGCCGGTGGGTAACTCTAAAAGCCCTGCAAAGCCCGACGAGCGCTGCCAGTGCGACTTTGCAAGGTGCCTAAATGTTGAGCTGATTTCTGGCATGGTGAGGGCAGGATTTCTGTAGCTGGCCGGGGGCGTGGGGGCGGAGAACAGGAGGGGAAGCCGGGGCCGCCGCTCGCAGCCAAAAAACCACAGGGTCGGTCTGCCTGTGGTAAGCAGGTCAGTGACACCCTAGTGCCCACGTCTTCGAGGCCTGATCTGGCCATCTCTTCCTCCTCACCCCCCGCACTCCTGGGTCCAGAGAGGTCGACAGAAACTCCGGCAGCTGCCCCTTGTGGGACGGGAGCGCGCGGAAAAATGTGTGCGCAGCGGGACTGAAGGCCCCCGCGACATCCCGCGCGGTACCCCGCCTCCCCTACACGGCCCGCCAGGCTGCTGCTTGGGCCCCTGACGCGGAGGGGGGCTGCGCGCCGGCTCCGGAAACTGGGATGCGGCAAAACATTGCGGTAAGCGCCAGCGGCCCCTCCAGCCTCCTCGCCGCCCGCCCGAGGTAGCGCACCGGGGGCGGTTTTGGCCGGGTCTCTCCGTGGACCTCTTCCACCCCCATCCGAGTCTTAGGTGGGCCAGCGGGGTTTCCCGAGTGAGCAGTCGGGGAGCCACTCCTGCCCACCCCCCTGCAGCCCACCAGTGGTCTGCTCCCCTCAGGCTGGCTCTGTCTTCCCAGTCGCGGAGTGCCAGGCGCGGCGCTCTGGAGGATGCAGGATTTGTTTTTGGTCGGGCTAGGTTTGTTCAGTCCTGGCGGGTCGTGGGAGCCAAGGGTCTTGCGGGATGCAGAGAGGAAGACGGAGAGACCGATAGGGAGACGGACAGCTCCCAGCAGCCACAGAGAAGGCTCTTGGTACCCAGCTGGTACTTCGTGGGCTTTTTCTTTTCTTTTTTGCGTTTTTCCCTTGATATTTAAATGTGCATGTTTCGGTGGTACCACGCGAATGTGAGGCTTTATTCGCATACATCCAGTGCCTGCCTTTACCCTCTTTGTAGCTCCGTTTTCCAAGCTCTCTTTCTTCCTTTCTCCACTTCTCCATGGTCTCTTGCCCTTTCAGTGCCTCTTTCTCCGTCTCCTTGGTGGACCAACTGGACTCTTTCTCTCTCTTGCCTGCCCCTCCAGCTGCTTGTGGCTTCCTCTGTTTCACAAGAGCTGCATTTGGGAACTTCCTGGCTCGTTCTAGTGCCTTTTCCTCCCTTGCTAGTTAAAGTAGAATTTGTCAGGAGGAGGAGGGCAGCTCTTTATGCGTTTTCAGATTTGTTGAGATTCCTGGTTCTTGTTTTTGTACTGAATTCGGATTCTAAGGATTTTCTTTCTGCGCTTGTTTTTTAGTTTGGTTGCTTTTGGGTTTCTTTGTTTTGAGGTGGGTGGGGTGGTGGTTTAGTAACAAGAAATGACTCAACTGAACCAAAATAGCTGTTGAAAACCACATTCATAACAAGGCAAAAAATATCAAGTGAAATTTTGATTTTATAATGAAAGTTGCTTTAGGTGATGTCATAGTTAAGAATTATGACTTCTTTTTGCAATGCCAATCATGCTGTCATGGTGAATAGGGGAAATGCACGTCTATATGGCAGCCAAATAGCATCGCAGCAGTGCTGGCTGTGTTCTGAACCAAACTACTTAAAATGCAAATCCTCCTGGGTCATGGCTAATAGATTGTCTACCTTGAGGCATGTTCGGTTTTACCACTAGCTGTTTCCTCGTGGGTAAAATAAACAAAGGAGTTTCTGTGTGACACTTCTTTCTTTGCATCATTTCCTTGTTGTGTGTTCTTGGGAATTTTATTTATTTAATTCATATTTGGTGGTAACCATATTGAAATTGCAACCAGCTTCCCATTCACGATGGAAAAGACTAACGTTGCTAAAATAGCATCAATAAAATGCACTCTGCTTGTGTTCTGTTTAATCTTTTCCAGGAAGCATTGTGTATATTTGTGTATGTATGCACTATTTAAGGACCTGAAGACGATGGATTGATTTGCTAAGCATTAAACTCTACCAACAAGTGATTTTTTATTTGTTTGTAGTCAGGGACATGGGGTGGGAATATTAGGAGGGGGAGTGAGTGTTTGGAACTGATGATTTCATGACGAAAAATGTGCTGTACTGATGTATTTGATGCTGTAGGAAAAGCTACTCAAAGATTATGATGTGTGAACTCCTCTTCCTCAGCAGTTGCAGTCTGTGGTCAAAGTGAAAGAGAAAAGGAGTTAAGCCAAGGATCAGTCGGACCTAGGTTCAAAATGGTAAATAAAGGTGCGGGAGAGTGCCAGGCAGGCAAGAGAGCCAATTCTCAAGGTGGAAAGGCTGCCTGGAGATTAGCTAAGCAATGAAGGAATAAGCAGGTTACTCTGCAGCTTTCAGAGACTCAAAGACAAAAGGCTTTTTGCTCCCTCTTTGGGAGATGACTGACAGGAAATTAGAGACTCTTTATTTACCAGAAAATAAAATTTGGCCATCCCTTACTCATTTGTTTTTCTAGAACCTCACAGAGTCATCTGTGTCTTTGAAGGCAGTAGTGTACAGGAGTAAACTGATTGACAGCAGTGAGCTTACTGATGGGACTACAGCACAAGCAAATCTCTTCCCAAGTCACTGTCTCTTGGTCTTTTAACAGTCCCCCTACAGCAGCCCAATCCTCCCATTTCATCCTCCAGTAAATTCTGGGCTCTATATGTTTCTTACGCAGCCTCTATATCTAGCCGAAGTTTAGAGAATAGATATCTACTAAGCAAAATGTCTTTGTGGTGCAAACTCGATGGCATACTTGATGGTCTGGGGTTGGTCATTTGACGTGCACGTAGGAAGCTTAAGGCTTGTGTTCAAGGGCAGAGTTTGATGGTCCATGTAGAAAATATATTTTCAGATTCTAAGATTTAAGCATAATTAATAACATATTTTGCTGTTGTTGGTTGTGTGTTCTACACATATAAATTTTGTATAAACTACAGGTATGGAAAACAAAATGTATGGCAGTTTTGGTGGTTATTATTGTTTGATAGAGTGAGACTATTTGGAGGTTTGGTTGCCCTAAAAATACAACGCTGGCAATTATAGCCATGTGTTCACTACGGTATGATTTAAACACAAATAATTTTTCAAGTAATCACCATTGAAAAAATGTTTTCTTTTTATTTTTTAGATTATTTCTCTTTATTCAGAAGCATACAGTTGTTTGCTGATTGCAAGAAGATGTTTCTTTGGCTGTTACTGATTTTGTCGGCCCTGATTTCTTCGACAAATGCAGATTCTGACGTATCGGTGGAAATTTGCAATGTGTGCTCCTGCGTGTCAGTTGAGAATGTGCTCTACGTCAACTGTGAGAAGGTTTCAGTCTACAGACCAAATCAGCTGAAACCACCTTGGTCTAATTTTTATCACCTCAATTTCCAAAATAATTTTTTAAATATTCTGTATCCAAATACATTCTTGAATTTTTCACATGCAGTATCCCTGCATCTGGGAAATAATAAACTGCAGAACATTGAGGGAGGAGCCTTTCTTGGGCTCAGTGCATTAAAGCAGTTGCACTTGAACAACAATGAATTAAAGATTCTCCGAGCTGACACTTTCCTTGGCATAGAGAACTTGGAGTATCTCCAGGCTGACTACAATTTAATCAAGTATATTGAACGAGGAGCCTTCAATAAGCTCCACAAACTGAAAGTTCTCATTCTTAATGACAATCTGATTTCATTCCTTCCTGATAATATTTTCCGATTCGCATCTTTGACCCATCTGGATATACGAGGGAACAGAATCCAGAAGCTCCCTTATATCGGAGTTCTGGAACACATTGGCCGTGTCGTCGAATTGCAACTAGAAGATAACCCTTGGAACTGTAGCTGTGATTTGTTGCCTTTAAAAGCTTGGCTGGAGAACATGCCATATAACATTTACATAGGAGAAGCTATCTGTGAAACTCCCAGTGACTTATATGGAAGGCTTTTAAAAGAAACCAACAAACAAGAATTATGCCCCATGGGCACCGGCAGTGATTTTGATGTGCGCATCCTGCCTCCATCTCAGCTGGAAAACGGCTACACCACTCCCAATGGTCACACTACCCAAACATCTTTACACAGATTAGTAACTAAACCACCAAAAACAACAAATCCTTCCAAGATCTCTGGAATCGTGGCAGGCAAAGCCCTCTCCAACCGCAATCTCAGTCAGATTGTGTCTTACCAAACAAGGGTGCCTCCTCTAACACCTTGCCCGGCACCTTGCTTCTGCAAAACACATCCTTCAGATTTGGGACTGAGTGTGAACTGCCAAGAGAAAAATATACAGTCTATGTCTGAATTGATACCAAAACCTTTAAATGCCAAGAAGCTGCACGTCAATGGCAATAGCATCAAGGACGTGGACATGTCAGACTTCACTGACTTTGAAGGACTGGATTTGCTTCATTTAGGCAGCAATCAAATTACAGTGATTAAGGGAGACGTATTTCACAATCTTACTAATTTACGCAGGCTATATCTCAATGGCAATCAAATTGAAAGACTCTATCCTGAAATATTTTCAGGTCTTCATAATCTGCAGTATCTGTATTTGGAATACAATTTGATTAAGGAAATCTTAGCAGGCACTTTTGACTCAATGCCAAATTTGCAGTTACTGTACTTAAACAATAATCTCCTAAAGAGCCTGCCTGTTTACATTTTTTCTGGAGCACCCTTAGCTAGACTGAACCTGAGGAACAATAAATTCATGTACCTACCTGTCAGTGGGGTCCTTGATCAGTTGCAGTCTCTTACACAGATTGACTTGGAGGGCAACCCATGGGACTGTACTTGTGACTTGGTAGCATTAAAGCTGTGGCTGGAGAAGTTGAGTGATGGGATTGTTGTAAAAGAACTGAAATGTGAGACGCCTGTTCAGTTTGCCAACATTGAACTGAAGTCCCTCAAAAATGAAATCTTATGTCCCAAACTTTTAAATAAGCTGTCTGCACCATTCACGAGCCTGGCACCTGCCATTACATTCACCACTCCTTTGGGTCCCATTCGAAGTCCTCCTGGTGGCCCAGTGCCTCTGTCTATTTTAATCTTAAGTATCTTAGTGGTTCTAATTTTAACTGTGTTTGTTGCTTTTTGCCTTCTTGTTTTTGTTCTGAGACGCAACAAGAAACCCACAGTGAAGCACGAAGGCCTGGGGAATCCTGAATGTGGCTCCATGCAGCTGCAGCTAAGGAAGCATGACCACAAAACCAATAAAAAGGATGGACTGAGCACAGAAGCTTTCATTCCACAAACTATAGAACAGATGAGCAAGAACCACACTTGCAGCTTGAAAGAGTCAGAAACTGGGTTCATGTTTTCAGATCCTCCAGGACAGAAAGTTGTTATGAGAAATGTGGCTGACAAGGAGAAAGATTTATTACATGTGGATACCAGGAAGAGACTGAGCACAATTGATGAGCTGGATGAATTATTCCCTAGCAGGGATTCCAATGTGTTTATTCAGAATTTTCTTGAAAGCAAAAAAGAATATAATAGCATAGGTGTCAGTGGTTTTGAGATCCGCTATCCAGAAAAACAACCAGACAAAAAAAATAAGAAGTCACTGATAGGTGGCAACCACAGTAAAATTGTCGTGGAACAAAGGAAGAGCGAGTATTTTGAACTGAAGGCAAAACTGCAGAGTTCTCCTGACTACCTACAGGTCCTCGAGGAGCAAACAGCTTTGAACAAGATCTAGGTCATGTAATCTTACTTCATACAGAGGACATTTATTTAATGATGAAAGTGCCTTTTGTTGACTTCTAACTTCCAAATACTATATTATCAATAGGCATAGAGGCAGGTGTTTCCAAGGGTGTCTCATTAACTGTAGCTGCAAAGATGTGTCAAGTAGAAGAGAATTTGTTTAATAGATTTTACTACATAAAACCTATACTGTGGAGTCCTGTGGGGATACTGCAAACTCTATTGCCAAAGGGATGCTTTATACACATAATACTGAATTTAACCTCAAGAGGAAAATCTGTTTTGTACCCCAATGCAAAACCTTCGTCTCTTTGTGCTTTGTAAAGCAAACTCAAGAAAACTGGTACAGGTATTTGTACCTCAGCTGGGTCCTTTATCTTGCACGTAGATTAAATTGGTGGAACTGGAATAATCCTTTTGATTTGTGGCATTGTAACAACTCCGTGTAAAGTAAAAAAAAAAAAAAAAAAAAAAAAAAAAGCATGCAAATATAGAAAACTCAATATTATTTGTAAATTGTTAACCATTATGGCATGCAACTTGAAAACGCTGGAGTTATAATGTTAAATTGTACAAATAATTTTTA